>OMKQ01085598.1:0-10268 GCA_900302335.1 Phycis phycis | reverse complement strand
GCAGAAGTCCGTGAATAGGTCCGGGACACAACATCAGTCACGTAGCCCACCTCATCCAACTTGACATGCTGGCAGACATCCTGGTAGCTCCACACACTGCCAACAGCGCTTCTGTGGAATTCACTTTGTTTGCCTTCACACATCAAAGCCAAATAGGATTTGAAAGTAAATCACTGACTAAAAATGAAATAAACAACTTACTAATACCTTGTTCTTGACACAAAACTCTGATAAAAGTATTTTGAATGCATGATGAACTGTAATTACAAAGTGGTCTTGCATCTTACTGCCCGATTAATGATAAACATTAAATGTTTTCACTAGTATCATTAGTATTCTTATTATTATTTTATATAAATGATGAATGTTAACATTACATTTTCATTCATTCAATTCTGGTTATCGCATTTTTCTTTCAATGTTTTATTTTTGTTCCTAAAAGACAAGATCTTTTGCCGAAACAACAAACAAAAATTCAAACGTACTAAGTAAGAGGCTGTGTTTGGACGAAAAAAATCCTCCAGGGAAATTGTAGAAAACACTTCTGGTAACCGCTGTCCGTGTTTGTGCATCTTGCCATTCACTCATGAAATGGTACAAAAACTTAAATGTTAAGTACAATAAACAGACTCATTCACATTATTTGTATTGCATTCTCAGCTGTGATTTAAATCTGAATCTGAATTGGTCCTGGGATGTGGAGACATTACCTTTTCATGAAAATGGAGAATGCTTTAACCTGATAATATGTCTGTTTTTATGTCTGTACACCAAACCCAGACTCGTTGGTCCAGAGGAACGGGCCATGCAATTCTGTACGCTTATGCAAGCGTGCCAGTGAGTGGAGATCTCAGTCCACCTGCTGCGTCCATGGCTTTTATATAAAGTCCTTCTCCTTTGCAACAATAACTGATTGTCAGCCTTCCTCCCGCCTGTCTTCCTACTATTGTTCTTGCTGACTGTATGTTGAACTTCAGTGGCTATTGACCACGTCCCCTGTGTTTACTACGTTACGTCCATAGTGCCTGCCTGGAGACGACAGATTGATGAGAAGGATCTGGGTAATCTTCTGATGCACAACGCTGATTCCCAGAAAAAAGACAGATAAAGAAGATAAAGTACTGCCCATTAGAGAGAGGTGAAAACAACACGGCCATGTCACAGACCTTGGACACAGAGTTCGTTGTGGAGGAACGCCGTTGCTGGCTTTACACACGGACATTACACTATAGCTGCACCAGGGAGGGAGGCAGACAGACAGCCTGGCTGCAGACAGGCAGACGGACAGACAGACAAACACTGCAAGCGCCTTCATCCTTCACTGCTCTCATGGGCCTGCGTCCGGTGTGTCTGACCCACTAAGTGTTGTTGTGACAACAACAGAAGGAGGGAAGGAAAGAGCCAGAGAATAGTTTGGGGTCACACCCGCCACCGCCAGATAGTGGAGGTGCAGGCGTCCTCCGCAGACTCTAGAAATAACCGCTGGTTCTGGTCCAGTGTAGACACAACACACCCCCGCTTCCTACACCCTCATAAACTGGTCAGCGAGGGGACGACATGGGGAGCGGTGTTTGTTGTGAGCTGCTTATGGGACAACAATGGCTGGCTTAAACAGAGGCATAAACAAACCTTCTGATGGCATCCGTAGGTAACAACGGTACAAGGTATAAATATCTGTTAAATATAGCACGGCATCTGCATTGTCATTTTCCAAGTTTGTGGACAATGGATCTGAGTGTGTATGTGTGTGTGTGTATGTGTGTGTGTGTGTGTGTGTGTGTGTGTGTGTGTGTGTGTGTGTGTGTGTGGTGCTGGTGTTGGCGGTGTTGAGGGTGGGGATGTTGGTGTCGACATACAGTAGATTCCTTGCCTTGTCAGGGCCTGCGTGGTAGATAACATGCACACGTGTGCGGCCTCCAGCAGTGAGCCTCATCTGAGCCTCACGTCACCCTGGTCACACTCAGCTGGCAGGAGGGTGGCGCCTGCACTACGCACGCCGTTTGCATAGACAGACACACACACCATCCTGAGGGGGTTGTGCTGGCAGCCAACGATGCTTATCTTTATGCGTGAGCAGCGTTCCAGGATTTCCTCTATGTTGTCTCGAGACTATAGGATGAGACTGAATGAGGCCCAGGGTCTGTGGGGAGGGAGGGGGCTAGGCCACAGGTCAACACACTCAAGGCTGTGGAGAACGTTTGATGGTTCTTTTATGGTTTCATTGCCTTTCGGCAACGTTGGTCATTTTTCTTTCTGTACATAAAGTCAAGGTAATGGTATGTATATAGTGCATGTCAGGCATATGGCAACTTACTGAATGTCTTAAATGAAGTGATATTGTTGCTTTGTGGAATATTACTTATCACGCATATGTTAACTTTTCATCCCCCCAAACGAGTCAAATATGTTATTAAGACATTTGTTACATTCACCACATGCATATATATATATATATATATATATATATACATATACATACACATACACATACACATATATATGTAATATATATACATACAAATATGTATATATAATGATGATAATACATTATACACCCAAATTCATACACAGTGTTAATCAACCTTTCTTGTCTGAATGATTGATTGTGAATAATGAATGATTATGTACAGGGGCGATTGTAGGTTCTGACTTTTTTTGGGGGGGGATTTTGAATATCGTAGATATATATATATACATAGATGATTTCCTGCATTCTGCTGCATTTAAGGGTGACCTTGTGGAGATCCTAAATTTATTTTGGTGGGGGGTAAATCTATCTATTTATCTATCAATCCAACACATTGTATATTTTTTAACAGTCTAGACGGTAGAATATTAGATTTGAGGATGAAACGATAGGGTGGGCTAAGGCAAGTTTTGTAATGTAATTGTAATGATCATTATTATGCTTTTTTATTTTTTATTTGGTTCCACAGAGATCCGGGGCTGATGCCTCGAATGCCCAGGTCTAACGACGCGCCTGATTGTGTAAGATAGCTACGAAGCTACTTGTTGGTGTGGCTATTTGGCACGACAACAGCCCCCCATTGTCCTTCATCCATTGTTTATTTATTCCTCTCAGAGACAAAGATAGGAGCACGGAACGGTCAACACGGTGTGTGTGTGTGTGTGTGTGTGTGCGCCCCACGTGTCTTTTTGCTTTTTGCTTGTTTGGTTGTGCACAGCTTCCGCACGATGGACCCTACGTATCAACTACGTATACACAAACTCCATATAACCCTGAATATGTATACTCAGTGTGAAAACCAAACAAACTGGTTAGCAATAAGTGTAAGCACCAACTTATAAATATTTTCCACACACAAGGGTGCAACAATTGGCAAAACCTAAAGATAGGTTGCATTTGTTTTCAAGGCATGCATGTAAGAGTCATTTCTAGGCCTCAACTGTCTGTCCCTAGGAGCGCGTAGAAATGTCCTTGCTACACCTCACCTAGGTGACGGCCACTCTCCAGACCAGGACCCCAGGAGGCGACGTTTGACTGACAGCGATACACGGGCTGGTGCTCCACATTGCCGTGCGGGAGATCTCTCTCCTGAGTGTGTGGTGCAGTCTGGTATCCCTTTCAGGTCAAGGGATATAACCGCATTAAAATGAGTGACCAGTAGAAAGTAAGAAGTGTGGGGTCCTACCGGTGGTCCTCCACTGACGTGGGTGGGATTAGTCCAAACGGGCAGCCGGCGACTGAAAAGAGTCCCGATCGGGGCTGTCACTGGGGGTAATAGCCGTCATTAGCTGCACACTCCGGGGTAATGGACCAAAATGAGGCCTTCTGATAGTCAGCCTGATAGGCAGCCTCCATGGACGTAGTATGCAGCCACTGATAGACCAACAAAGGGGCGAGGGAGTGGCGTGCTGGCGCCTCGCCAATAGACACCAACAGACGTAGTGCCCTGACGGGTGTGCATTAGCTGGCATGTCACGCAGCAACGTGACATCAAAGAGTTGTGAGAGACAGCGTGTGTGAGTATATTTGTTTGTGTGTATGTATATGATCAAGTGTGGTTAGTACTTTGCGTGAGAATGTGAGGAGATCACAAAAAAAACATAAAACACAATTTACAATTTAGATCATGTACACCTCCCTATTGTCTCAATGCCTTAGTTTATGACATTGTAAGAGAATGAAGATAAGATAGAAAATGCTGGGTTTGAGTCCCAAGGCATACATCGATTCTGTTGTATAATGATGTGTCCAGTGTCATGATCACATAAAGAGACCTATAGATAGCAAAGGAGCACTTTACCAAAGTCATAACATTGTCATTCCACTGAATCACATGGCTGTATGAATATGAAAGGCATTTAGAAAAACTGAGTTTATACAGCTCTCTTGCAGATTAGCAATAGATAGCAGTAGTGCGTTGATGTTCTCAAGACGCCTCAGTGAAATATTAAATATCACCTCTCTGATAATATCAGGAATGAATTGGCGGGTGCTGACTCCTCATCCCCATCAACAGTGAAGCAGTGAAATTTGGGTGACTATGGGTGTACTATGAGTGACTCTCCCTCAAATGAAGGTGATGCATCTGACATTAAAGTGATGTGTGATGAAAGTGGCACAAACTGAAGTTCAAGTTGGGTCAGAGAGTTGAAATGTCTTACATGATAAGAGTGTGTGTGTGTGTGTGTGTGCTAATGTGCGGGCGTGCGTATATCTCTGTGTGTGCGAATGAGCGTGCGTGTGTGTGTGTGTATGTGTGTGTGTGTCTTTCTATCTGTCTTTTTGTTGTTTGTTGTCTTTTTCATACATTTTTCTTTCATGATTTGTATTCACAGTGATCGTCTCTACGTATACATACGTGACAGTGGAAAGAAAGTTTTCGTTTTGGACATTGGTGCATTGGCAGTTGAAAGTCCAACATGAGGCCAACCTTGGACATCTTTAGTCTCCATCATGATTAATGAACGATGACCACAACAAGTAACACAAACCAACGAGAGTTCATACCAGTTCAGAGTGTTGAAATGACTGATGATTACAGTCTCCTGTGTGTGTGTGTGTGTGTGTGTGTGTGTGTGTGTCAGTATGTGCGTGTGCATATGTTATTTCAGCCAGTCAGTCTGTCTCTCCATGGTTTTGTGTACACAGTGATTAGCACCCACTGGGTGTGGCGTGTCTGTTCACTGACCTGATGCTGAAGATCAGTAGAAGACTTCGAGATGTGATCTATTCTGATGTATAGCAGGAGATAGGGTGGTTCACTCAAAGCTCAAATGTTTTGGTCTGTGTTTTAGTCCGTTTTGACTCCTGCAAATAACAATGATCCTGTGAAGTGTAAAGGGGCACCTAGCAGACGCTTTTGTCCAAAGCAATCAGCAACAGTGCATTTGTGGGGTTCGACATGTGGACAGTTGGAGGAGGGGGATCAAGGGGATCAAACCGCCGACCCTACGATTAGTGGACGACCCGCTCTGTCCACCCGCTCTACCCACTGAGCTACTGCTGCCCCACCCATGTGCTCCTGTTATAACAGGACCATCAGGATGTTTCTTCAATAGCAGGGAAGAAACATCCCCTATTTGCTGACTGATTTCAAGCATGTGGCTCCAGATTTGCTCAATGTTGCCATCGTTATGTGTACAGAAGATGGCCATGTGGAGGAGAGACAGAGATGCTGGAGTAGATAGTCTCTCTCTCTCACTTGCTCTCTCTCTTCTCTCTCTCCCCTATCTCGCTTTCTCTCTTCCTCTCTTTCTCTTGCTCTCTCACTTGCTCTCTCTCTTGCTTTCTCTCTCACTCTCCCCCCTCTCACTCATCCTCCCTCGCCCATCTCAAGCCCCCCTTCATGTCTGCCTGGCCATCTCCCCTGTCCTCTGGAGCACCTATATAAGCCCCTGTGGTTCATGTGCCTTGTGGAGACCTGAGAGGCTGCAGTAGCAACAACAAGCCTGTGGCTGACCACACAAAGGTCTTCTTCACCCAGCAGATGCATCACAGAACTATTTGGCTGATTATTCAAAGTCATTTTTGCTTTTTTTTATTTTTCACAGCATTTTGTGTGGATTTTAGATTCATTAGTAATTAATAAAACGGCCGATGAAGATTATGGACCAGTCCACGCTCACGCTGACAACCACAGCCCTCTTGGTATTGATGCTCATGTCTGGAACAGGTAAGGTATATATATATATAACAGGTATATATATATATATATATGTTTTTTTGTTTTATTTACAATTTCATGGGTTGTCATTTGAATATGCAAACCTAAATTTGAGTTCTGTACTTTTCTAATAATTATATTATGATGAAAAATATTGTTTTGACATAATTTACACAAGTACAGAGCTTTACTTTAACGTATCATAAATCTCAAAAATCCTCATATCAAGTCTCTACTGTGTCTATCAAATAAAATAAATGCCCCTAAAAATTTTTTTTTAATATATTGCCACATTGTGTATGCACAAGTGACATGAAGAAAAATCTTCTTAAACGAAAAATGATCTTAAGACTCCAGTTTTTGCTCCCCTCGCACTCCCCTAGTCCTCCAAATGCTATGTAGAGAGGATATCCATACATGGCTGCCGTCATATGACCTATTTCCTGTGGAGGCGAGTGTTTCTTGTTGTATTGTAGTAAATTCTTTCTTGTGCAGAAGTTACCGCTGTTGCTGATGCTTTGTCCGTACTCACCTCCTTTCCTTCTCCGTATCCAGACGCCAAGATGGAGATTATTTCCAGCAAATATGACCTGGCAGTAGGAGAAGAGCAAATGCTTCTGTGTAAAGGTAAGCTCCCTCTCAAAGGTCTATCTTCATTGTAGATATAACTTAATAATGTTTTATCTCAAAGCTACAGACTGCTATTTTCCACTACTTCCTCTGCTACTTTGACCAGTTCTACAATAATTACTATTTTTAATTAATATGAAATGTGTTCAATCTTATATATTAATCAAAGCACTACATAATGTAGGCTACTTATTTGTAATCAATCAATTTGTAGTCTGTTTAGTCAAGCTAAACTTAATTGACATTAAGTGCCTTTTTATTTGTTTAGAAAATAGGATCATTGCCCGCATTATAGGGGTGTGAATGTATTCAGTCTCCATTTCCATCGTGATGTAAAAAAACTGTCAATTGCCGATAAGTGCAGTACTTGAGTGAAGTGCTTGGTGCAACATGTGCCAATTGACTTCATACAGAAATGACATGAATTGCTTTTAGCTTTGTCTCTTGGAGTGTCAGGTTTACGGACCCCCCGAGGGGACATGGAGGTTGGAAAAAAAAAAGTACTTATCTCGGGATCCTGAGATAAGTAGGAGCCCCCGAGGGGACATGTAGGTCAGGAAAGAAAATCTACGGTACAGATTTTTTTTTTCCTGACGTCAATGTTCTCCCGAGTCAGTTCAGTAACATAGGAGACAAGAACAACAACAATGGAGCAGTTCATCAAGTTTTATCAGTGCTTGACAGAGACACGGGTTTCTGTATCTTCTGTCAAGCACTGATTTAATATATTTAAATCAAGTTCGAAATAAAAGTTGATGAACCTGATGACATGGAGAGCAGGAAAAAAAATCTGTACTGTGGATTTTCTTTCCTGACCTACATGTCCCCTCAGGGGCTCCTACTTATCTCGGGATCCCGAGATAAGGGACAGGTTACCCTTTAGGACGTATGCCAGAATCTTGCTGCAGAACATTGATTCCCAAAATGTTTCGACTGGGGGCCCACTTCCACTTGTCAAAAGTGTTTGTAGTCTGACCTGTAGGCCTATTGAGTCAGTGAAACCCATGAGACTAATGGCTAAGACACCCAAAGCGCTTAACATAGTGAGCTTCTAGAGAAGCCAGCATCGGTAGGCAGCAAGGCGTTTTGTCCAAATTGATTTTTGTATCCAGTGAAATCCTATCCGGTGCTCAGAAGGCCTCGCTTAGAGCAAACCTGTGGTTTTAACATCCACCCTCTCCTCACACCAGCTGGTGGAGAGGGTGACATCACATGGCAGAAGGACGATGAGGATGTTGATGAACAGAACGTGTTGAAGGTGGACGAGACAGTCTCCAAGATGTACATCCGGAATGCCAAGTTGGAGGACACGGGCAGCTACACCTGCATCTGCGAGTTCGACACTGGAAGGGAGGGCCGGATTAGTGCGCAAATATATGTCTACGGTGAGGTCAGAGGTCATGCAGACACATGCAAGTGCATATTAATAGATCTTCACATGCTACAGCCATGAAAGACCCACCCACGCACAACTACAGTGATATCCTTGCACGCACACACACACACACACATACATGCACACTCACACACAGTGCTTAGTGCTTAGCAATAATGGCTTAACTATTTTGAGGTAGGGAAATTTGAGGTGTCTTAAAAAGACTTGATTGTTTGCTTGATATATGTCTGTTTTCTCTGAAGTATAATCCAGTACTTCCTCGTCTGATTCAACTAATTGAATGGTTTTGGTGAAATCAGGTCTGCATGTGCAAGATAGGAGTTGACTGAGGCTGTGAGGAATGTTTTGCAATGCTTTTTCTTCTAACGCTGCTTTCCAGTGGGTCCATCCTTCGGTGCTACCCAGGTGTACCATGAGTTCCTGAAGGGGCAGGACGGCGTGGTGCCCTGCCTGGTGTCTGGCCAGCCGTCCGTGGACATACGCTGGTGGCGTGACCAGAAGGAGATCTCTTCTGATGGTAGGACCAGCGTCCAGGGCCGACTGCTCTGTCAGTTTAGGTACCAAGTATTAGTCCGGGACAGTGTAGTGTCCGGGCTGTGGTGACTTCCCTCAGCATTGCCGGGCAGCCTGGCTGGCTATTTGGCTGTAGGGCTGACTCGGGGAGTGAGGATAAGCTAAGCTTGATGATTGGTTGCGGTTGTTAGTTACGGTTATTGGTTCATTTGCTATGATGTCATCACAAACATTGTATTGGCCAATAGCCTTGTTGGAACAATCCTTGGCCAGTGACAGAGAATGTATATTTCCAATTCCTAGTTTGAATAATGAGCCCCTACGGTAACAAAAGGCTAGGGTTATGGTATCAGCATCAAGGTGATCTTGGATCAAGCAGTCCTACTGGAAGAGATGGCACCAAGCCTGAAACCAAAGATTTACTGTACGTAACGTTATTGAAGAAAGGTCAAGGGTTAGGGTTTCCTTGCTGGGTGTGGTTTTTGGTGCTATGCTATTTTATTTAAGTCATGGTTTTCTATGGGTTGGGTTTCACTCTGCATAGCCCTGCTTCTAGCTCCATTCACATCTTGGAAAAAACACTTTTTCTCCCTCTCTTCCTCTTTCTCCCTCCCTTCTTAACAGAAGGAGAACGTGTGCTGCATATGCAGAACAATTCGCTCCACATACAGGGCGTGAGGAAAGATGATGCGGGCACATACATCTGTCAGGCCACAATCAGTGGGAGACCCATTCAGCAGAAGCTGCTGATCTCGGTGGTGGTCAACGGTAAGGGCCTGCGCTTCAGGGGAGCCTCTGGGCTGTGGAACTGATTCACATTTTTCAATGGGCTCAAGCATTGGGTCATAGCTAAATACGAGATCCAATTTCAAGAGAGAGCAATATAATAAATTAACTATTAATAAATAATTTCTATAATTTCCTCCAGGAGCAATAAAGTAATCTGTCTCAACAGCACAGATTACTAGGGTAGGGGGTTGCTTTACTTTTATACATACAAATATCATTCAAATGTTGAAATTGTCCTATGGCAGTGCAGTACTATAGCCTTTCATATAACCATGGATGGATGGTACCATGGACCAATGGAAGTAAAGGTCAATCAACAAGCAATCATGTTTGCATGATACATTCCTTAAAAGCACAAACACAATTCAAACTGCTTTTCTATGAGGTGTGCGTTTGAAATGCGCAGTACTTCAGATGCAAGTGCTTCAGCGTGGCAGGCGATATTTCCTGCTGCGCATTTATAAAGAATATTGTTGTCATTGTGTGATAACTTTATTGGTACTTTCAATAGTAAATCAAGTGTTGGATGTTTAATAAAGGATTCTTTGTTCAGCTCCACCAACCGTGCACCTGAAGGAGACGGTAAAGAAAGTTATGGCTGGAGCAGGAAACGTCTCCTTACTGTGTCTGGTGGACGGACATCCTAAGCCCAACATCTCCTGGATTCTGTAAGTGTGTGTGTGTGTGTGTGTGTGCGTGTGTGTGTGTGTGTGTGTGTGTGTGTGTGTGTGTGTGTGTGTGTGTGTGTGTGTGTGTGGGTGTGTGTGTGCATGTGGGTGCGTGTGCGTGTGCGTGTGCGTTGGTGTGTG
>OMKQ01085588.1:0-11558 GCA_900302335.1 Phycis phycis | reverse complement strand
GGATTACTGTTAAGCAATTGGTGGCTTGTGTAAGGAAATGTTCTGTGTGCAGTTGCTAGTGACAACTCTATCAAAGTCATTTGATGTCACATACATTTAAGTGGACAAAATTGCTTCTGCTTTAGAGAGCTGTAACATACAAGCCCTATAAAGAAATGAGTTACCAATGAAAAAGAGCAAGCCCACAAATTATATTATAGCAATGTTATTACATATATTTATTCATATCTGCTCCATGTAGCAAGTTTTTAATTTAAACTAAACTACAACTTAGTCAAATTGTCAAGGCCTGCATTTGATTCTTGTTTCGAATTAATTGTAGATTTCCACATTCTTGGAATTCCTCCCTTTGCTGTTGGACAGACTACCGTAAAGCCTGTAAAGTGGTCTTCTGTGCTCTTGGCAGAACCATTCATATAAAGCATCAGGTTTTAATACTTGCTAAAAAAGTTTTTTTTAACACGTTAGGCATTTAACACTGGGTTCACACATTAGTTTGTCAACACTTGATCAGACTTTTGTACACTTGGACACTTGTTGATGCCTCACTGATGTATCACATAGTTGAATGCTTCATGTAAAAAAAAACAGTGTTATAGGTTTCCCGTGCTTGTTATATTCTAGCCTTAGAACTATAAAAAACGTAAAAAACTGTCAAAAATAAAAGTTAATAATCAAACAAGCAGGTAATAAAAACTCTTATCTAATATTATCAAAACATGACAATATACCCTGCTTTGAAATACAATAGATTATCTAAACATGGTTATTTTTAATGAACAAGTGTTATTTTTAATGTCTCTTTATTCACAAGGCTCATGCTCACAACAATGGTTTGTTGCAGGAAACAGAGTTGTTGAGAGGGAACATGTGACTTTTAAAGTGGGCATTTTATACAAGCATTGTGGTAATTGGGCAAGTGGAAGGACGTGGGACTGAAGTAAAGGAAGCATTTAAAGGGCTAGCAGAGGCTTGACACAAAGGAATACCCTCCAGATTCACTGAATGCTATTCAAAACATTGAGACATCATTATTAAATGTAGACATGTGTATCCAGCACCGTGTCTTCATCCTTTATTTTGGCAAGGCGCAATGTGCTTACATTTATAAACCTTCATTAGTGTACTTCATACAAATCAATAATATATTGTTCAACAACAATTTCATAAATCCACGTTCTGACAATTGGTCACAATACCTTACAATAAAAAAGTGACCTTCCAATGATAAGATACGCACGACGTTTTGGTGAATTGATTCTTTGTTATGTTGAATTGACACATTCCCTTATAGGCTACATGAATTGGCTTGGAAAGAAACTGTTTCATTCCACAGGTCGTCCCTTCCCTCTGCTTCACCACGCAGCTCTTGGAGTCGGCCACAATAGTTTATTTGACTCACCACATGCTATTGGCTAGACACACTGCGTATCCTACAATACACCGAAAATAATTGAAGGTTCCGCGACCAAGAAATATCTATTCCCTTTTAAGCATTTTTAGATTTGGAAATTACACATTTGGACCCCCACACACGTCAAGCCACATTTTGCGCCCCTCGAGTTCGACATGACGTTCGTTACACCAGCAACCAATGTGAGTGCCGCACAGGCGGCTAACTCCCCGATGGGCTCCTCTTACTCAGCTTGATTGTGTCGGTCCACTTCCGCTAAGAACCAGCGCATGCGGTAGCAGAAGCTCAGAGAAATACGACCACTGCTTGAACCCCCCCAGTGCTGAGCGTCGGCCAGTTCTTCTCAAGAGTTTAAAGAACAGCGGCCGGCCCCGCGATACGTCCATGGGATGAGCGCGGTTGTTGCCATTGATTAACTTTGTGTTTAATGTGAAAAGGGAATTTGAAGCAGAATAAGTTAATGCATACAGTTTGTCGAGACATAGAAATGGGTTTAAGTATTGTTGTAACATGTGATTTAAAAGGTGGTTTGTGTCACACCTGTAAGCAAAGAGGTTTAAGTAAATTATACATTATTCAGTTTCTTCCCTACTGATTTAAAAGTATTATAGAATTATAGAATTATAGTATAATACAATTTAAGTTTATTATATTTCATATTTCATTTGTGCCTTTAAGAAGGTGCTATGAAGAGCTCAGTTGTAACTGAGTGTCTCAGATATTAATGTTTCCTTCATTTCGATTTTAAACAGATTTCTGCAAAATTATGTATTGCAGCCGAACCACGCGTTTCATTCTCTGCATGTATCATAGCCTATGCTATAGTACAGTTCTTAGAACCGTTACAGAACCCTTTGTTAACGGTACCTTTTTGTACCATTTTATCTTGGGGTAACCACTGAAAAAAATAAATACATAACAAAATGATTGTAATACAGAAGCTAAACATTTGGTTATGTGTCAACACCTTTTTGGATGCCATGGGCAAAACATAACTCTTCAGAACTGACACTGACAGTTCTATGTAAAGCTAATTTTATACCAAATGGAGGCTATAGGATTTGGCCAGTTTGCTCAAACCCCAGGTTAATTGTTGACATTATCATGCCAGTCAGGATTTCTGTTCAGCTCACCCAGTCTCGTGATGTATAGCGGGCAGTTGGTGAGCCATTGATCTACATTCTATTCCAAAGGAGTGTTTAGCAGCTCCCATAGTTGTATCGTTGTTGTGTCCAATGCAAGTAAGTGCATACGAGCTGCCCTGGCTAGATAGTTTTCTCTAATAGTGCCCACAATCAAACAAATCAACATGCTCACAGGCTCACAGACAGAGACTGAGAGGCGTGCAGTTAAAATTCATGAATGTTGAATGTTCTGTTCATGAGCACGTGATGAAATTTTGGATCTTGGGAGTTTTGTCTCAATTTGACCCAGTGGTTGCAATGGACTGGCTCGGTGAGGAAAGGGCAAACGTGTGTTCTCGTTCCGACACTTAGCACAGCGACTTTGTGAAATGTGGCTCTGCACACAGATTTCATAATTGTCGCCTTAGCTACATGCAGCCACCATCTTCTGTCTGTAATATAGAAAACGACCTCGCCAGGGCAGTTTGTGCTTCCTTGTGTTACACAAAACAAACACACGGCTATGGGAGCTGCTCAACACGTTTAGAATAATGCAGAATTTCAGCGCACATGCGTACTCAGGTGAGAGGGGGTGAGTTAACAAACATGGCTGATGTACATCTCGATACAAACTTGAATGTCAACAACCGAATCCTTCAAGTTTACTGGCAATTATTATTATTCTTTTTTTAACATCATTCATGGTGACGTTTGGTAGTTCCTGCATGCACCTGCTGCATAATATCGCCTCAGCTATTTAAATCACTGCTAGAAATTTCTGGCGAAAATTTTGGTGAAGTATTATCAGAATGTGGAAGTAACGTTGGGAAATCCAACATTTGTTTTTTGTGGTTGGATATTTATAATCATCTTGCATTGGCAAAAGCTTGAATGAGATTCAAGTCATAACCCAACATTAAACAATCTACTGTCTGCTATCTGAGAGAATGTCTTGCATAAGATCATACAAATGTGATGAAAATGGCCTTAATTATCACATAATCAGGATAATTAGGGCTGTTGTAATGTTGGTATTGATTCCCCATCAGTGCAGTCATTAGTAAGGGCATTAGGGCACCGAAAGATTCTGATAAATAGGTCAACATAGCCCATTTGCGGTTTAAGAGAGATTACTATTTAGTCATTTAGATTACAGCTAAAGCTTTATAATGTAGTGAGCAGGCAAGCTTAATTTATCCTCTACTGGGCAGGTAACTTGTGATTAAATGTGTTTTTCACACATTCATGCTCCTATTTATTCAATGTTCATCATATATAATCAAGATAATAATCTCAACAATAAATACATTTATTGTTATCCAAACTAAAGAAAATCAGCAGCAGATGGTCTACTTATTGATAATTTGTATTTTAGGATTCCTGACTCTATTGTGCTGCTCATTACCATCGTAATCTAATGAAGTAGTAGCATTTATGTCATTTGTTTCGCGATCGTCCTCACTTATGGTTCAGACTGCCTGTTATGGGTTCTTCATTGATCCTCACTTGTTTTTGGTCATTTGTCTGGCACTAGCCTATAGGCTTTGTGTGGCTAACTAGCGGAGTCGCCAGCCGGGGTGCTCATAGCAAATGTGGATCCCAAAACAACAGCCGTAGCAGAGCTGTGACAGAAGGAAAGTGCCAAAAGGTGTAATTGTGTGAGTCCATCACAGAGACAAGTGGAAATAAACATATATTCTAGATTACTGTCTAAAATGATCTCACACAGCCACACATTCATACAAGCATTCATCAACGAGGTGTTCCCTCTTGCAGTGCATTTTCCCTCCCCGTCTTCCCTACCAACGGCAATGTGCAATCACAGCAAAACCGGAAAGGAGCTTCTCTCTTAAAATCAGATAGACTTTTAAGTTGTGTTTGAGTTTGAGTTCTTAAACTATATCTCTGAATCAGAAGGCATCTCCTGCGGTGAACCAAATATAGACATATTGTCATCACCTATAGCCGGACTGTATGTTATTGATTAAGATGTCAGAATCTGTACCTTGCTTAATCAGCAGTCCAATCACAAGCTGTTGAATGTTCTTTTATACTAACAATCGGGGGAATTAGATGAAGTCTGGTGCAATATGGCAAATTTTTTGGAGTGGCATATGTGTGGACTAATGAGGCATGAGGTCAGGGGTCCCATACAGAGCGAACAAGCCAGAGACATGTGGGCCATACTGGGAGCTCCCTGTCAAACTGATGTCCATCTCCTCATTCACCTGCTAATAGGATCAAAGCTGGGAAGGTCATGGCTGGGAGAGCCAGCAGGGCGTGAACTAATGCCCAACGCGCGCCACCATCACCCATCTGCCCCATATGAGCCATCCACGACCCTCCCCTGGGAACTACTATTACTCATTGGGGTGTTTGTGTGTGTGTGTGTAATCCACAGGCCAGGAGGCTTGCGGACAATGGGCCAGAGGTTTGCTCGCTCTCAAATTTCAAGGTGACACATCGACATGGATTATCCCCCCTTATAATGCCTAATCTCATGGCTGAGGAGGTGGGCTTGCAGAGGGGAAGGCCTTAGGCCTTAGTGGCGGGCTTGACGACCACAGAGATGGGTTTTGGGGACCAAAGTATTTAATCATCTAATTTTTAGTTGCGTTTTTGAGCTGCTCAAGCTTGCGGGATTACGGAAGGATTACGCACCGGATTGCGACAAATCTGACTGTAGAACCGGGAAAATGTTGAAGTGAAGGAACAAAAATAAAGTTTATGGCACAAAAATATAATGTAATCAAAAGAAAGATTTTTCAGTGCTGCCCCAAAAACACCTAATATTTCGACCTAATATGACACCTAATATCAGAAGGAACAGCGAGGCCACTGTATTTGTAAACGTCGACAATGCATTAGGCCATAGTTACCTCTATTTATTAATACTGCAGCACAAATACTCAGGACATAACAAGCGCAACTGTTTAAGTAAATTAAATTGTTGTTGTCTGCTATCCAATTTAGCGTGAGTAGATGAAGTTGTATATACATTGATTGCCAAATGCTGAAGTGGCTGCATCAAGTTTTGACAAAAAAAACCCCTACTGGATACTACTGGTATCACAGAAGGCTCTGGCAACAGGCGCATAGTTTTCACCAATTAGCATAAAGCGCCTGGTGCCACGACTGTGAAATCAGAAGCACTTTAAAGTGCGCCCCGCCAGGCCAGTCGCTCGTCAGACGTGTTGCTTGCACGATTGCTTTTAAACGCTCCAGCCTACTTCACGAAGCCAAATTGGGAGGAGTAACTGGATCCAGAGATGTGGAAGCTTCGCAAACAGAGTCTGAGAGAATTGTGCGTCCGAATCACAGACGTGGTCTGGCGGTGGTCCGTATCTGTGCATCCATTACAGGGGTTCAGCTCACCACCATCCACTCCCTCTGATGCCTACAGCTGCAGCTACAGCTCCGGGAGTACCATCTAGGCGGTGCCTACATCCATTTTGCATCCGTGAGGGGGGGCGAGACCTTAGAGCCACTCACGGCCACGATAAACACCTAGTGACACCATGATGGGCTATCTACATCATCTTCCAGATGTTCATCAACAAAGTCTTTTTGGCTATGCACATGCGCCAGATGGAGGTTTACACCAAAAAAATGCCCTCAATTGTAAATGTACAACAATGATATTCTGAGCCACCAGAATACCACCAATACCAGGGGAGCATATCAAACATACGTGTCCCAGAATATTTAAAACCCATATTACACTTCACCCACATCAGATTACATCAGTGCCTGGCCACAGACAGACTAGGATATTCATTGGCACAATGGCACAATCTAGGGGATTTGAAAAACAAGCCCGTCGACAGATATGGGCAATCAATTTTTAATTATCAGTATCTGGCCTGGAATATCATTAGCATGGTAGTGTTGATGAAGTGTGCAGTGAAGGAGGCCAGTTATGATTGGCATTATGTGAAATACTTATTAACCCAAAAACCCTGTGGACATGATTTAGACACCATATGCTTGACATATTGATTGTCACACATCTATCAATTTATGCGTTGCATATAAACATTTGGAACATTTGCACACGCACACACATATATTTCTATATTTATATACAGTATACATGGACACACATATCAATATCAATATGTACTATCACAACTGCTAAAACTGCACCAATATCAATGTCAGTCCCATATGGCATCGGAAGGCTGCGACACTGGCAAATAGGATTAGGCCAATCCTTTAGAATAATAACAAACACAATAGCCTATGATTACGTTTTTGAGATTAAGAGGAAGAATTTGAGATGCCCAATTTACAAGAGTTCTCGGGAGGGACATAGTGCCCTGTCTGCACTTTTACATGATTCCTGTAAAATGTATTCAACATTTAGGACATTTGAGGGTTCTAATGTCATGGAGTGGAAAAGTTAAAGAACTGAACAAGAAGGGTCCACTAATCACGAAAATTTAAATGTCGTCAAATTTGACTTATAACACATGCTAACGAGTGGACCATGTTTGTTGCTAACGCTATGACAAACAAATCCATTCAAACAAAGATAACGAAAAGTTACAAAATGTACAAATGATTACATTCAGTTGGTGTCTGGCGCATTTCAGTTAGAAGTGTATATCCAGTCGGGAGCGATGCCACTAAATCAATTCAGCTCTGAAGTTGAGCCGAATGGGCCCGCCACCCCTCCCGGACTGCATTAGGCCTGATCTGGCCCGGGTGCAGCTGCTGTTGGGTTATGTAACACGGGGGCTCCATATGTCCTGCTTGACTAATTACACTACACAATAGGAGGAGGTGCACCATCCTAAAAATAATAGGAATGAGGAGAAGGAGGGGAAGGAATCCTGAAGCAGACAATGAGGATACATTTAAAAAATGATGACAGGTGAGTAATTGTGGATGAATGAGGGGATGAAGCGGGATAGTATGGAATAACAAATGAGAAGAGAATGTGGAAGCAAAACACGAGAAGAAGAATGATAAGCAATTTGGTTGCTAAGAGGACATGAAGGACATGATGCCCAACTTAGTGGGAAAAGTCTCCTGTTGTTATGTTATGTTATGTTATGTTATGTTATGTTATGTTATGTTATGTTATGTTATGTTATGTATCAGCCATGCCCCTCCACACAATCTTAGTGTTGATTAATTTTAAATTCATTCTGAGGACTTCAACTCTGACCTACTTGGAACAACATTATACTAATGCCCCAACTTGCCCCCTGTAGCTAACAATACATCTGATAGTTAGGTCTGGACAAGGTCAGACAGGTTACATTTACACTAGATCAAAGATTCTACATTTCCCACTAAGTTTAGACTTCTAAGAGTACTACTCAATGTGTACTACTCAATATTTTTGCTACATTAATGATACCCCAATTCAGAACTTGGGAGACAAAGTAAGTTCCTGGATCAATTTATAGTTGGACCTGAGCTGTCCATGAAAATTTCTTTGTGAGTCCATGTATTTTATTCTAAAGTAATTTATTCCGCAAAATCATAGAAAAAATATCATATAATCATTTCTATTACAATATCATAGAAAAATATTAGATTCAACTGTTATTGAGAGGTTTAAGAGAGTTTACGATACGACTAGATACAGTGCATCCAACCACCAGATATTGAAAAATACCCTACACTTCTATTTTTCAGGGTGAAGTACATATACTGATACATATATTTAGTGCAAAAAGCATGGATGGGTAATACGGTCAGTGAGCACAAATAGAAAGTACATGACATAGGAGGAGTGTGAGATTGTCCTTTGCTGCCTTCATTAATAAGCCAATCGTCAAGTTAAATGCCGATGCAGGATGGTTAAAGTACATGCTGATTGATGATCAACTGACCATTGCTTTAGTTCTGTTTAATACCATTCTCAATCCGCTACATTTCATCTGGTTTTCTGAACCAACTTTAGTTTTTTCTGTTTGTGTGAATAAACTTTGAACCTTAAGGTGATGGACACCAGAGATCTGTTATTTAATTATTTATGTTTATCATGGTAATAAGGGTTATCAAGGCGTGCAACAGAAAATGTCTCACTGAATCCATCACATCGATTTCCTTTCCACTCCTTCAAAGTTGATTTACTGGTTGGAGTCTATTTACCCTCCTGGCTACACAGCAAAGCGGGTGACTACATGCTGAGTTTATTAGCTAATATACTTTTTGACATTTTCTTGACACAATGGTAGGTGTGTAGTTATCTTGGATCCAGCAGTCCTACCATTTTACAGCTGAACTTCTGGGGGGAGATGGCACAGAGCCTGGGCCGGAACACAAAAACTGAAGGGCGTAGTTACGCGTGGTTCTGTTGCCTTGTTTTGTTACAGATTCGCAAAAAGTACCCAAAGCTTTCAGGAGGGGATTTTAAGACACGTATTCCTATATGGTGGCTAATGCACGGTGTGGAAGCCTTTGGAAACCTTTACAGACACTTTCCTCGCTTACTACTTCTTGCTGACTTGCTGTGTTCACTAATTACATGCTTACAAATCCCTGCTTCCCGCAACATGATAGGTCGAAAGTCATCGAGTGAAAGAAAGAGCAAAGCCATCTTCAATCAGTTAAGACTTGAGACTACTAATCTAGTCTAATTAGTGAGAATTGGTGTGTAGTGCACACGTCCCTCTGTGAATACTATTTAACATTTTTAGATCCTGTTGTTAAATCACTGACACAAGTTTTCTTTTCATAAAATTGCAATTGTATGTTGGCTTTTTACCACTACTGGAGGAATTGGTTAGTCTGTAACTACTGCCCCATTCACAACTTGACATGTTCCTAGAGTTGCTGTGACTGACGTAGTCGTGGATCCTTACGTACCGGAACGGCACGTAGCTTCTCACAAACGCTACGCGGTTCAAAAGAAAAGAAAAAAAATGGAGGTTGCTCTGTGTTGGAACACCCGTGTTTACAAAAGCAGAACAATCAGCATTATCGGCCACTAATCTCAAGCTCACAACTCGCCTGTGTAGTGGGTCTTCATGAATGAAATTCCATTCGGCGCAAGCTGGCTTTTCATTTGGTTCAAGCACGGGAAAAAAACCCTTCACAATAGACCCACGTAAGGGCCATCTTCCTAAGAGAAAGAAAGTCAGATCATGCATAATCATAATCATTTTGTGAAGAGAACACGTACACTTCAGCCACTGAGGTTGTCTTTGGTGAGCAAGCGTTTCTAACTGGTGAGAGTCTAGACTGCACATGTGCCTGAACATTCCCCTCCCTGGTCTATACTTTAGGCCATAATGGTCTATATGCTGGGCTGGCCGGTAAATGCATAGTAATGATGTAGAATTCCTTTGTTTATTGCACTTCCAAAGTATTTATATCATATATACTGTGTATATATTCATAGGTTTTGTTTGCAGCAACTCAAGTATATTCAACAACACAGAAAACCACCACTGCGGACCAAGACAAAATAGAGCTTTATGATTCAATGCATATTAAGAGAAAATATATAGAGAAATTATAGAGAAAATAGCATAGAGATGTTTACAAGGCATTCACACACACATACAGTATACACACACAAACACACAGGTATTTCTGACTTTTTTCTAGTACAGATTACAGATCATTTCCTCGATTTGAAAATTGAGCCGCTCCCAGTGAGTAGATGGGAGACTTCTGTTCCGTCCTCCCCAACTGGCCGTGTGACCATGTGACGCGAACCCCAAAAGCCCGGCTGGCCGGGCCGCGTGAGTGGGAGGGGTCTTGAGAGGGTCCATAGTAAGATTCTTGTAAACAAAGAGGGGGGTACAGGCTGGCCAGAATTTTGTATTTGTAGAATGAATCTGTTATCGGATGTGATTTTCGTGATAACATTATTGAAATCACTATCGATTAGCATTGACTACAGATATATCCGGGTCATTTTAAGCGACATGGTCATTAGAAACACACATTACGACTTTAGTATAGATGTAAGTAGCAGTAATCTTAGCCATCTGAATTGGTTGTACTTATGCCCAATTTCTTCTTATTCTAGAATGTACAAACCTTGATTATGATCCACAATTTTTCATGCTTTGCAACTCCTTGAAGTTTGCGAAACATTTCCCAAGATGCCTCACGTTATTTGTATTATATGGTGCCACCCAATGCATGGCCTGCTGCATAGGAAATGAACCTTTTGTTGGGGAGGGGTGAGCAGCAGGCGAGATGGACTGAGCAGCACAAGTGAGATGGAATGCTTTTAGAAGAGAGGAGGGGGGGTATTTCAAGACACCGACCAGTGAGATGGAAGGGAGGGATGGAGCACTTAACGAAATGGGGAGGGGGGTGGAGGCTAGGAAAAAATAAATGTGAAAGAGTAGGGGGGATAAAAGTTGAGAGAAAGAAGTCAAAGCCCTCCCTGACTGTCCAGTGGTGAAAAAGGGCAGAAACAAGAGTGAATGGCCAGTGAGAAGGGAGGATTAGGCCCTCAATGCAGGCCGTCTCCCCAGAGGTCAGGGGAGCAAGAGGATGGGCTCCCTCCACGCTGCCGCCGCAATGAACAGATGAAAAAGGCTGTGTGGCCCAACCACACCTCGAGACTCCTGTTCAATGAATGCAGTTCAAGTGCGGGCACCCCACTCCCCATGGAGCCACTTTCACACAGACACGCACCCACACACACACACACACACACACACACACACACACACACACACACACACGCACCCACACACACACACAGACGCGCACACACACACACACACACACACACACACACACGCCCCCACACACACACACACACACACACACACACACACACACGCACGCACGCACACGGCCACACACACGCACACACACACACGCAGACACACGCACCACACACACGCACACGCACACACACACATACACCACAACACACACACACATACATACACACACACACCTAAATGCATGCACGTGCATGTGCACACACTCACACAATACCAATAGCATCGACCGGAGGATTGCTTCGTTGCACGATGACTTTTATTATTACGTACGGTTCTCCGGTGGCTTTTACTTTCTACTTCTGCGGT
>OMKQ01085585.1:0-12155 GCA_900302335.1 Phycis phycis | reverse complement strand
AAAAAAAAAAGCCCAACTGGGTCTCTGGACCGCCTGCGAGCTCGCCATCAGAGCATCGTCCTCGGGTCTGAGCTCCTGAACGAGTCCTCGTCGTCCGACTCCGACGTGGGCACGTCGCTGGAGGGCGTGTGGAGGTGGTTGGGGCCGCCGCTGCCCTGGCACACGTACCACTCGTTGAGGTTGGTCACCTGCGGCGAGAGGGCGGCGGCCCGGCTCCGGTGGTGCGGCGGAGGGTCCGAGTGGGGTGAGAGGGAGCCCCCGAGCGGGTTGCCGGAGGAGATGTAGCTGGCGGTGCCGGAGGCGGGCGGCGGCGGCGGGGACTTGCAGTGCACCTTCATGTGCTTCCTCAGGGAGCTGGGGTGGGTGTAGGATTTGTCGCACCCCCGCACCTTGCAGTAGTAAGGCTTGTCGCTGGTGTGAACGTGAGAGTGCTTCTTCCGGTCGCTGCTGTTGGCAAATTTTCGGTCACAGCCGTCAAACTCACACTTGAACGGTTTCTCTCCTTGGGTGAAGGAGAAACAAGACACATTTCAGTTCAACTCACGGTATCGACTCACAAGAGCGCCCCCAAAGCTCTGGAACACGGGACTTATTTTTATAGACTGTGTCAAATGCAAATATGGCTTTCTCTTTGCAAAAGTCTGTTGCTTTCACATAGCACTTAGTATGTCACAGTATAACTGATTTATACTGCCTAGCATGGTGACCCCCATGCTTGGCTGGCTTTTCAGGTTTGGGCCAGCAACTTATTTGAATCAACACCTGCTTGAGAGCATTCATGATTGATTTAATCATAATATTGTATATGATCATGAGAATCAGTGGTCTGAGGAGTACCTCGCCTCTCCACTGATGAACACAGGCAGGTGTTGTTGTTGTTCTAACACCACAGTAGCATGTTTTAGAACCGTTCTAGGCCTAAGTCCGAGGGCCTCTGGACAACATGGAACCACACTGCTCCTTGACCACAAGGAGCAGTTGTTGTCCTAAGCGAACACTAAATAGCCCTATGTAATGTCTTAGAACTCACAGACACACACACAGACACAGGCACGCACGCACGCGCACACACACACACACACACACACACACACACACACACACACACACACACACACACACACACAACACACTCCCTACACACTTTCTACGCCTACATACTACGCATGTAGTAGCATGCGTATTGATAATCTATATCTAATTACTTGGATAGATTTATCCTGTGCGTTGTGTGTCATCGCGTATTAACAGAGCGCTGTACGTGTTGAAATGTTCAGCGTTCAAACACACTGCAGCCTCCAGCCTGCTGGCTGTTGTTTGCGGGACGTAGTGGAGAACACCGAGCGGTACAGAAACATTTCCTTCCATCTTAATTGAGCTGCCCTCGGCGCCATTGCTGTTGTTTGAAGTGCATTAGGAAGTAGGCTATTATTCTACCATGAAGCCAACATCATAGACGTGCCAAGTTCCCATAATAACTTTGTAATAGTTGGGCAATTGTGTTGCGTAAAACATAATGCACATCGAAACGGATGGAACGTAACGCGTCGTTTCGCCACCCCAAAAAGCATGCACTCCTCGCTCGGACCCGTCTGGGGCAGTTCGGGCTGTGTAGGCTACGTAAGCACGTTTTCCGAATCATATCCTATAATCTCCTGGCGTCAACTGTCCACGTCCACGCGAATAAAAACTATCTTTCCGAATGACGTTCTGACATACGCTAATAATCACACGCAATTTGATTAGGCGATCGCGTTGCGACGCCACGACGTTGCGATGGCCGCTATAAAAAATCCTATTGACGCGTGGTTTGAGAGACCGACTACGTGTTCGTTACCGCAAAATCGGATCAAACGAATCGCTATTTCCAAACAGAATAAGTGTCAAGCAGCCCTGCCTTTTTTTTGTTGTTGTTGCTCACCAAGCATGCACGTTTTCACCACCGGATCTCGCCTTTCTACTGACCTGTGTGAGTCCTTTTATGAATCTTGAGATTTTCCGATCGGGCGAAAACTTTTCCACAACCCGGGAATGGACACGGGAACGGCTTCTCCCCCGTGTGCACTCGGATGTGATTGATCAGTTTGTACTTTGCTTTGAACGCCTTTCCTTCGCGCGGGCATTCCTCCCAAAAACAGACGTGGGAGCTCTGCTCGGGTCCCCCGACGTGTTCCACGGTGACATGGTTGACCAGTTCGTGCATGGTGCTGTACGTTTTAGAGCAGGGCTTTTTGGACGTTTGTTCCTGGTCAATCCATTTGCAGATTAACTCTTGCTTTATGGGCTGCCGCATGTATCTTAAAAACGCCCCCGCCGCTCCGTGAGGAGCTGAAGCGATGTTAACATTGAGGTTCATGGAGTTGTAGCTGTGGAGGGAGGATGGTCCATAATGGTCTGCTCTGTGCCCGAAGTGCTCCGGCCTGCCGTAGATGTCCCCCGGTATACCCAGACGCATCTGCCCGTTAAGGGCATGGTGGTGGGCACCTGGGGACGCCTGCTCGTGAAGTCCAGTGAAAAGTGGATGGGCCCCACTTTCCGTGTGCCCATAAGCACCTGTTGGGGAGATGAACATACCATGGTGATGAGGGGAGGAGGCGGAACTATGCTGGTCGCCAAGTGCATGCATAGCAGAGGCCGAGAGTTCTCTCCTGAGGATGAAGTCCCTGCTGCTTGAGTAGCCCGAGTGGGGGTTAGCCACGGGGAAACCAACTGTGGTCTGAGCAGAAGTGAAAGACACCGCGGTCTGGGCTTCGGGATGGCTCTGAATGTGGTGCTGTGATGGGCTAAGTTTGAGAGCATTTGTCTGTGCCATGTGCTCTGGTCCAAATGGAGTGAGTGCCACTCCAGGGTCGTTGCCCAGCTCCCCGGGGTGGAGGTGGGCATGGTGGGAGAGAGGGTGATGCCCCCCTAGCCCCGGGAAGCCTGTCATATTCTGATGAGGAAGGGGTTGAGTCGCTGCCAAATCCGCTAATCTTATCGCTGGATTCCTCTTGCTTAAAGGGGGTTCCATAACTACACTGCCAAGTCCATCCACACTCGCCGTTATTGTTTTTACCCAAACCGTACTATCTAAAACATTAGAATATTTAAAGGTCTGTAACTTCTTTTGTCCTGCTTCTAACTCTGCTTGCTCCTTTTCTCACTCTGTCCTCAAGCGATTGGCAGAACATACAACAGTTGGAGGACACAGTAGGGAATACAGTTTAGAAATGGCACTGCGGGTATTGGACGGATTGCGGTGACTGGCAGTTAAGAGAACGAAGCGATTGGCTGTCGTTCAGCGCAGGGGCTCAGCAGGGTTCCGCCCCCTCACTCTCTTTATCGCTGTTGACTCCAAAAAGTTGTACTCACAAAGTTACCAGCAAATCTGTTTGTGCGGCACTATGTTTACCGGTGCTGAAGCATGTAAATTAACGGAACGTCAATAGGCCTACGGCTCAAATGGTTTCTGACAGGCTTTTCCGTTTACATTGTGAAATCAGCAGGCGATTCGGAATCAAAACCATTATAGTAACTATGTAAACATATGTTGAAAAAAAAGTGGCGTTACCCACTGGAAATTGTATGGCATGCTCAATAAATAGTGAATATACTGTGTTTTTTAAGCATTTTAATTTATTGGAATAGGCACGCCGACCATTATTAATATATACATATTATTTAATTAGTTACATGGCCTACAAACAAACAGAATAATAACCATTGTTTACTGGTATATCTATACTTCTGTGGAATATAAAAATTTATATTCAAATTATATCAGTGTACCGGAATATTACATTACTTAAACATTGTACGGGTACTTTTTCTCATATTTATTTGCCAACGTTTGTTTTCCCTTCATATAGCTGAGTATCTGAGTGTTTTGTCCTCGTGCGTGGTGCAGACTTGTGACTGTAGTTATATTCCTGCATGACGTCCAAGGCTGCACAGTGCAGTCAAGGCTACTGCAAAAAAAACATGCAATAGATGTATAGATCTGATAGGCACACTTACTTCATTAGCACCGAGCAATGAAGACTTTATGAGTCTGTCAGCAAAAAAAACACGGATTTAACCTCTTGCATGCCTAATTACAATCAAGAGAATAAATGTAAATTATGACTTCATATAACTTTAGAATTGCCATAACTTCCATCAATTTTTTTTTCAGATATAGCTGGAGCGTGTTGATTAGTAACTTCAAAATAAGATAAATAAGTTCACACCTGCAGATAGGCCTATAGACTATTCATGATCACAATAACACAAAACAACAAAATAATCAGTTGAGGCTCCTGCAACATTACTGTTGTTTGACAGATCACGCACCACTGCACGTGCCCTGGTCTCAGCAGGACGTTTCTGTCACAGATTCCTGTGTGTCTTTATTTGAGGGTAGGACTAACTTTGGAATCGATTTATAGCCTAATATTTGCAGAATAAATCAATGTCACATTTCTATCCATGTATATCTATTTTGTGATCTATGTATATATATGGTGATCTATCTATCTACGTATCTATCTATCTATTTATAGCTCTATCCATCTCAAATATAGCCTACATCTATCTCCGCCATGTTATTATTTTTTACACAAGAATGATTATTTCATGTCATTCTGTTTGATAGTAAAGTGGATCTGCCCCACAGGACATTCAATAGGAATGTGGTAATTAAATTTCCACAACGCGGACGATGCATCATAGTATATTTTTTTTCAATAAGCTGTGTTGGAGCAGCAAGGAACATAATGTGGTTGTCACAGGTCATAGGTTAAATATCCATGAAACACACGGTATCGGAGAAGAGACGGAGAAGTAATCTAGAAATGCATATATATTCGCATTAGTGTCCAATAGGCCTGGTAGCCCATTTGACCTCATCCGACATGAGGCAATCGGTTGCATTTTTTTATATTTTCTGTTTGGCCTAACACTGTTCCCGTTGTTGTATTTAGTTGATAAGACAATTCGGTTATGCTTTTTTTATTAATAATTTTGGACAGCTGCAAGGTCTACATTTACAAACGGGTGTGTTCCTTTTTATGACGTGTAAGGGTAAATACAATTGTTTTCATTCTTTGTATATAATTTCTCAGTAGGCTATTCTTCATTCTGGAACCTGTTGAAATAGGCCCATTCTTTGGGGATTTAATCAGGATTGCTCCTTCATCTCATAAGGGAAACTCAAAGCTATGTACCTCTGGTCGGTTTAGTTTTCTTTCTTTAAAAACTCTGCTTTTTTTCCCCCCTTTTCTGTGGAAGGTTTTTGTGGTTTTCCAGCGAAATAAAGAACTTCTTATAGTCGGCAGGCGTGACTTTGAACTTGGATCAGCTCCTGTGTGTTTCCTGTGGTGCGGGTTGAAATAGACTTGGATGAATGGCATACAACGTTCTGTCTGCCCCACTTTGAGCTAACAGACACAGAATTTTTTAAAGTTTTGCACGTCAACCTTGCTTTCCTATTATTTGCCACTTACTGCATTGGTGAGTTGAGACAGCCGAGAGAAAGTATGTCTGTTGGGACTGAAGCACATGTTGGGACTTTGAATTTCAAAGTGTAAGTAAAACTCCCTTTAACTTCTAATGAAAATATCAATAAGCATAATGTAAGCCTACTGAATTAAAGACTGTGTGGGTCAGGCTGGATTTTGAGATGCGGTGTTTAGATTAAAAAGGCGTCGGTAAACGGAGAAAACATTCTCACTGATAGACTATTGCCGATTCCTCATTTTTATTGCAGTTCTGTTGGGCTGACTGTAATAACCTACAGAGGCTTACATGAGATGCCTCGTCTCTAGTTTTCCTTTGGCGTGACGCCATGGTGCACTTGGGTTTGCGAAGACACGGCGCCTCTCGTAATACACGCGGCTCCTATTAATTGGAACGTTTGGAAACCATTTTATGAAGCATTAGGATGAGCGGATGAACCCATGGACGGAATGATTAAACAATTCCAAACAAACACAACTGGTTCATGGAGCCACTATACAGCAGGCCTACTCAGAATGCATAATTGTGAATATAACCCATTAAAAATATAATTTGATTTTCTCAAGAATCACAACAGCCTTAGTGGAGCCGGTAGCATATAATTGAGTGAAAATGTAAGATTTATTTTTTTATAATATTACAAGCGAACCCCAAAGAAACAGCCTATGTGGCTACAACGGGGTACTTTATTCTACAACAATTACTTGGGAGAAGCGTGGGTCAGCGTGCATAGGCTTGGATGTCATTTGGGGCTTATTATTATGAATTCCGTTTACTGTATGGAATCGGGTTGCAAAGCTGGCGTGCTCGTTTCAGTGGAAGTGAATGTCAACGGATTCAATGATAACGAATGAATGTATTCCTGCTGCATAGCACACGTCTTACTTGTATACTTCTCACATGCAATTTGAAACATTTCGATTTTCATCCAATG
Organism: Phycis phycis; assembly: GCA_900302335.1. Lineage (NCBI taxonomy): Eukaryota > Metazoa > Chordata > Actinopteri > Gadiformes > Phycidae > Phycis > Phycis phycis. The sequence goes on along the minus strand of OMKQ01085585.1, from coordinate 5,746 downwards.
TAAAAAAAAAAAAAAGCATATCCTGAAGATAGGGTAGGCCTGTTGATTAAGTTGGTGTATAATTTTCATGAAGGCTATAGTAGTACACGTTATCAATCGCGGGTGAAACAGCGACGTACAGAGAGCTGTTACATCATCTTGGGGTTGTAGCCTCCGAACAACTCGCTTAAACGTACCCAACCTACCGCATCTTCCGTAGGTTACATACATAAAGGTACATCGTTATTGTTTCGCATTTTTTTTGGGGGGGGGGGGTTGTTGCAAATTCATTCTCACAAACATTTAAGTCGGCGTTGTTGGGCGTCAATAGTCCTCGGCATGGCTTATAAATACCTTGCTTTAACATCTTTTAAAAGATACGATTTTCTCACCCCTCTTTTCCTTTATTTCGCCCAAACCCACCAAAATCCTTTCTTAAAAAGTGGGCGGTAATTATTAGTAGAAAATGGCGATCTGCTATTAGTCGCCAAAGCGGTACCTGCTATTGGAGGGGCACCTGGGATTGATGAGACGTGGTGGCCAATGGGACGGCGCGGAATGAATGAACGGGCTCCAGTAAAAGGGGGCGTAAGAGGAGGTAGTGCCAGTCCACAGAGAAAGAGGGACCATCCGCGGTAAATACACGCAGGCGAGAGAAATAAACATTTGGAACAAAAAGCCCTGAGATGCTTCAACGACCCTTTAACCATTACGACGAAGAGCGAGAACGATAATTATTCAATTATTCGAATGTACTTAAGGGCAGACAACTGCCGCCGCATTCAAGAGAAAAAGGCAAAGAAAAACTCTTCACTCGGTTACATTGGGAATTTTGAGTCACAAGTTACTACAAGTGAATTCGATTCGACTACTCCAAGTATTTTTTTTTCTCATGAGCGGATCACCGTTTTGAATCACGCCTGGTATGGTGTTTCCAAGGCTGAAAGTTGAATCGATGCGAGACACAAGTCATATCTGAATTTCTCTTTTTGTATTGTCGATCTTTTTTTTTTTTTTTTTTTTACCTGTGCTGACTCGAACTAACCGGTCTGTGAGATAATGTTATTGGATGCTGGTCACCAGTTCCCTGGACTGGGAGTAGGCTCATTTGCCAGGCATCACTCGGCAAGCGACATGCAGGAAAGGGACTTAAGTTTGGCCCAAAATAGCTTTGTAGACTCCGCACACATGGGTGCATTTAAACTGAACCATGATCTTTCGCCGGGACAGAGCTCTGCCTTCAGCACCCAGGCGCCAGGCTACCCCGCTGCGGCTTTGGGGGCTCACGCCGCCCATGTCACGTCGTATGCAAGTTCTCCGTTCAACTCCACCAGGGACTTTCTCTTTCGCAGCCGGGGCTTCGGAGAATCCTCTCCGGCGAGCGGCCAGCATACAATTTTTGGCCCCACGGCGGGTTCCCTCCATCACTCGCACTCAGACAGTCAAGGCCACATTCTCTTTCCCGGGATCCACGACCAGCATGGGTCCCACGGATCCCCGAACGTATTAAATGGGCAAATGCGGCTTGGACTACCGGGTGAAGTTTTTGGACGCTCCGACCAGTACCACCAGGTTTCCAGCCCGAGGACCGACCCGTACTCCGCAGCGCAGCTCCACAACCAGTACGGCTCGATGAATATGAACATGGGGATGAACATGGCAGCCCATCACCACCCCGGTGCCTTTTTTCGTTACATGCGGCAGCAGTGCATAAAACAGGAGCTCATCTGCAAATGGATCGACCCCGAGCAGCTCAGCAACCCCAAGAAGTGTTGCAACAAAACTTTCAGCACCATGCACGAGTTAGTTACGCACGTCTCAGTGGAGCACGTCGGAGGGCCAGAGCAGAGCAACCACGTCTGCTTTTGGGAAGAGTGCCCACGCGAGAGCAAACCGTTCAAGGCGAAATACAAACTGGTAAACCACATTCGGGTGCACACTGGGGAGAAGCCGTTCCCGTGTCCGTTCCCGGGCTGTGGGAAGGTCTTTGCGCGATCGGAAAACCTGAAGATCCACAAGCGGACACATACAGGTAATTAGCATGTCTTACAGGGATTTTTTTTCTCCCCCCCCTGAAATTGTAGACCGCGCTAAGGCTAAACATTTTGTGTGGTTATGCTTGTTAATAACACTCCATAGTGGCGTGTAAGAATGTAGCCCATACCGTGTGACTCGAATTCGATTTAATTGTCTAAACATGACATTTGCACATTGATTAACGAGCAGACCCGCGATCCAAATTATAACAGCAGCAGGGGGAAGAAAAAAAAGCATCTATACTGATGTATCTATACTGATAGATCGCTTACTGCAACTCGTGTTTGTTTATGCATCGGGCTGAGCGTGGTTGGCGTCTTTACGCGGAATTATGCAATAGGTTACTACAGCGTGTAGTTTTTTTGGGGGGCTGTAAACTTTAAAGTGGGTCAAAGGCGGCACGAGCTCCCTCCGCTCCGAGCGTTTTGCGTGAGCTGTGGTGTTGGAGCCTCGTAATAAAGCCCATCAATTGGTTTAATGTTTACGCCAGACTGCGCTTTTAGATTCAATGTCTTTCCCGGTTTTAACATCGATTTTTGCATGGTCACCGAGAAACGCTGTACATGTGTATAAATATATAAATATATGGATTCCTCTCTGTGGGAAAAATAAATATATATATATATATATGGGCCGTCAGCGTGTTTTTGGGGTAGGCCTATGTTTTATATATTTAGGATAACGCATGTTTGTTTTGTAGGTGGCCTTCTGTGGCGTATGCATTCTTCCAATAGTAACTAGTGTTTAAGAGGCCATTGCCAACGTTGCGCATTTGCAGTAATTTGGGGGAATTTGTTGTTGTATGATCCCATGGACTTGGTCAAGGGCTAATTAGATTTGTATTGTTTCCTGGCAAATGGTGCGCCTGCGGTAGCCCTATGGAGGGCGGCCTTGTTACCTTTTTTATCCCTTAAAGCACGCAGGCATAACCTAATAAAAACACGAACAGAGCACAATCGTTTGTGCAATTGTAGCATCATTTGAAAAAAAGACAACAAAAAACAACAACAACCATTTTTACGCCATTGAAACTGACCATCAAAAGCGCTGTGCATGTTTTGGAATACATTAAAAAAAGAAATCGGTGTGCGTTTCATTCCAAACAATGTCCTGATATCCGTAACGAACGCTATTGTCTTTTGTATTGTTTTTTTTCTGCAGGAGAAAAGCCGTTTCAGTGTGAATTTGAGGGCTGTGACAGACGGTTTGCAAATAGCAGTGACCGAAAGAAACACATGCACGTTCACACGTCGGACAAGCCATATCTTTGCAAAATGTGTGACAAGTCGTACACTCACCCCAGCTCCCTACGGAAACACATGAAGGTACATATCTTTGGTCAATCCGTATATGTATTTTTATATTGCAATATAATACTTGAATCTAGCCCCTGTTTTTTTCATTACAAGTTGATTAAGAGTTTATATGAAGGTGTATTATTTTATATAGTGTTGAATTCTGTGGAATTAATTCGAATGTTTATCAACAATGTAGTTCCATGCAGACAGGAAATTAATATTTTTTGTTAACACAAATGTCTCTAATAATTTGATTATGTTCTATTTCCGTCACAGGTCCACGAATCTTCCCCATCAGCTTCTGACTCGTCTCCAGCCGCGAGCTCTGGTTATGAGTCCTCCACACCGCCAGGCCTGGTGTCCCCCAGCACAGAAACCCACAGCAACAACAACCTGTCCCCAGCCTCGGCTGTCCACAACACCACCAGCCACAGTGGCCTGTCCTCCAATTTCAGTGAATGGTATGTGTAGGACTATACGGCAAATGACACACAGCACAGTCATTTCATAGCACTGGGCCATCCAATAGAGCAGATTGTGGACACATGTGAACTCACACGCAAACAAACAAACAAACAAACAAACAAATACACATGTAAACATTTTTGGAGAACATTTCACAGGGGAGGATGACAATTTACAACAAGAGGGAAGTGTGTATAATGGTTCATGTTTATTCATTGTTGTATATAATTACCTAACGTCCTCTTTCCCATTGGTTGTGATAGAATCTGTCAGTCTTTGGTGTATAGATGTTCCTTTAATGGTAGCTATTTCTCTAACTGGACTTTTAGTGCACATACTACATTTAAAATTGTATCCTCATATTGAATATTGTGATCCTAAGGCAAACTGATTGTACTATACTAAACATCTATAAACAGGAAAGAGTGCCAAAGTAACATTTAACTCAAACAGACCACAATATTCTGCTTGTGAATGTATATTTAGTTTGCTGAGCTTATCTTGTGATGTTTTGTGCTTTGCAAGGTTGAATTGTGAAAAAAAAATATCTGGAAGACTATGAGGAAAATAAACATTGTGCCGTTCGATTTTCTGTAACTATATACTTCCTTTTGTAAAATATCAACTGCCATATTTATCCATTTGTAATTAAATTATGGTATTTACTTCCTACAGATGAAACAATATTTATAAAGAATGTTTCTTTACTATAAATATGTACAATGAGGAGCATAAACATGGGCAGTTGTTTTGTTATGTGTTTTCGTTCAAAGTTTTAAGAGTGTTTTCTTCCTTATTGTGATAAGAATTTTACTGCAAACAAATATAATAAAATGTGTAAGTGCTTAATATTCACTCAGGCATTCGATTTTGTTGGCCATATGTCGGTAGCTCTTTCATTTCCATAATGCTTTGCAATGTTATACAGGCAACATGCTGCAGTGAGCCACTCTTCATTATTTTGAATCAAATAACACGTTCTTCTTCAGGAACACACAGTGCCTCGCCACCAACTGGCGTTTGACGTCACAAATCGTTCATATTTCATTCGTTCACTTGTGACGCCACTCGCTCGCTCAGACGCGTCCATCCGGCCGGTTCAAACCCTCCCGCCGTTTGACGCACAAAGCACGTGAACTTGAACTTGATTGAAGGGCTGTCTGGCTCGAGCTCCCATTACGGCACTTAAAGCTGTGTTTTAAAGAAGTAGTTTATGTATTCAAACGGAAAGGGTATTTTTTTGTATTGATTTACTGCTCTACAAATTGGTTTAAGAGGGGAAATAATAGAAATATAACTAGTTTATGTATCATTTTTAACCTTGTGCCTGTGTACGATGGAAGTGATTTATGGACCCGGAACCTAAAAGAGACAGTATCAGCCGACTGAATTTCAAGTAGCACATCTGGAGTTCAAAAATTAAACGGTTATGCTGGATGTGGAGTCTTCGACTGGTTTTCCCCGAGATAAAGCGAACTAAAACCATTACAGGAACACGAAGCGTAGCCTAATCTACACCACCGGAGCAGCGCAGGCTCCGAAGACAACTGTAGGACTGTGACAAGCAGCTACAGGTGGGCTAATTTATTTGCAGTTTGCAGTCGCACTCGTACGAAGACGCTAGGAATAACAAAGTGTGTGTGTGTGTGTGTGTGTGTGTGTGTGTGTGTGTGTGTGTGTGTGTGTGTGTGTGTGTGTGTGTGTGTGTGTGTGTGTGTGAGTGAGTGAGTGAGTGAGGGTGTTTTCTTACGGGGGTCCTATGAGCGAGGTGGGTCGCATACAGGGGTCTATTTTCTCCTTGCAACACCTTAGAATTCCCGCTTCGTGCGTTGGGCGGAAGTCGGGGGTTTCTCACGAGCCGGTGTGGTGACCTCTCTCGCGGAGGATGACGTGACCTGTGGGGAGCGGAAAAGGTCAGCCCGCACGCGGAGCGCCGGTGCCGGTTCCCTTCTCGGCGCACGCTGTTC
>OMKQ01085571.1:0-13261 GCA_900302335.1 Phycis phycis | reverse complement strand
AACAATTTGCGAATCGCTGGACCAGACGTTTCCGTCGTTGTATCCTCTCCTAAACCCTCCTCTCTGTGCCTGCGTTTCCCCTGGCAGACTTGTGACGTGGGCATGACCCAGAACTCGGGGCTGAACGCGCTGTGCTTCGAGCTGTGGATCCGGCGACGGAAGAGGGAGGACACGTACACCCTGAGGGCCCTCAGCCTGGAGGTGAAGAGGGCCTGGACCTCCGACCTGGAGCGCATCCTCTGGGAGCAGGCCGCGCTCAGCAGAGGTGTGTGTGTTGTTTTTTTGTTCATGTCATAATCTGTTCATGTTTATATTGGACCAATATATGTCTGACGGACAGACATATATTGGACCAATATATGTCTGACGGACAGACGGATGGGTGGATGGCATAGAATACACATTTCAAGTAAAAAGGTGAAAAGAAAAATGGAGAGAATAAGAAAAAATAGAAAAGGTGAAGAAAAATAAGGTTAGAGTTTCACATTAGTGTTAGGTTTGCGATTAGGGTTAGGGTATCCGATTAGGGTTAAAGTTAGACGAACAATTATCTCCAAAAAGAGAAAGAAAAATGAGGACCCCTAATAGTAATACTAACGAATACAATAGTGTTCCCATGGTTTTTGTAGGACCCTTAATCATAATCATAACCACTGTTGTGTGTTTGATGGGAGCTGCTGTTGTTTGACTCTGTTACTGATGTTGACGAACGACTCGATGAATGGCGTGACGTGGACGTGTGACCCTGTGTGTCCCCAGAGCTCAGGATGCAGGAGCGAGTGTTCATGGGGATGGGGAGGAGACCCTTCATGGACATCCACCCCAGTGAGGCTGCCATCTGCGACAGGGCCGTCGCCTGCACGCTGTCCGGCAGGAGTAAGTACTCCAGCGATCCCGCACCGTCTGCACCGTAACACACTCCGGGGCTCAGCGACTGAGCGGAGAGCGTTGGGCCGGGACAGTGTAGCAGGGTAACGGGGCGGGATGGTGTAGTGGTGTTGGTCGAAATTAAACGACAGTTGGAAGAGACGTAGATGGAACGTCAGTAAATGCATTTGTAAAAGACATCCCCGCGTACAGACATTTGTATTGCCGAAACACGATATGACCTTGAACCAAAATCTGAAATTTTTCATTGGCAAATTCTCGTCCTATGGGCAATACAAGTTTTCCGATAAACCATAGTGCAATGAGACTACTGTCTTTGTGGGTACTAACTGCTCAGACTGTACACAAAAATACAATAGCTCGTTTTTTTTAAATCCCCAAACAAAACACCCGACAGATAATAATGACTCATAAGTCATAACCATTATATGATCCGAAACAAGTAATCAACAATTCTAAGTGGAGCCGACCAACACCGGTTATGGGGATGGGCTCTCGTACCTATCGACGTGGTCGTGTGATATTGATGACGTCTTATCTATGTGTGTTGTCAGTCCCTGTGGCATATTGTTCACACAGGGGTTTAGAATACCCACGGCCCAGCTCCATCGGCTCCGGCAGCACCGCCTCCACCACCATCAGCCAGTCGTCGTCCTCCTCCGGCCGGGGCTCCCTGCCCCCCCTGGGCTACCCGGGGAGCCCGTCCCAGGGGGCGGAGGGCCGCCACGCCGTGTGCTCCTCCTCCTCGGAGGCCCTGGCGGAGAACGAGCTGAACAATCTTCATCTTCGGCAGCACCACCCTCGTCACGACTGTGAAAAGCGCACGGTCGGGCGCCTTTTCCTGCGTATGTTGCATTTTTTTTTCTTTTTGTTTTAACTGTCCCTCACGTGAACATTATCAATTATCATTTTAAACGTTACTTTCATTAATGTTTTGCGAACATGCAATTTCCCTCGGGGATCATTAAAGTACTTCTGTCTGTCTGTCTATTAATTTCCGTTATCGTTCGTATTTCACCAGTGGACAGCACCGAGTCCTCGGGAGACTGCATCAGCCCCTTCGGCGGGTCGGACCACAGCTGCCTGTCCGCCATTGGTGGAGAGGCGGTGGACTCCTCCTCCACCTCCTCATTTGCATACACCAGCTCCAAGGCCCGCCCACCGCTAAGCCGAACGCCCAGCCTCCGCATCAACGGCTCCCCGGCGATGATCAGACGAAAACCCATCGGTGTCCTCCAATCATCAGCACTGGCCACCTCTCAGGTGATATAATGTTGGCCCATGTTATCAAAGATGTTCGAATAAGAAGATTCACCGCTGGGCTGAATGTGGGATAGGAACACAAGGGGCAAATAAGAAGGCAGTTTTCTGTGACATTATATTCATTAAATCTTGAAAATCTTTGTTGAAAAAGGCTTTTTTTTTCTGATTTGGGTATTTCTTCATGGGTTCAACAGGAGTTAGCTCTCTCTCTCTCTCTCTCTCTCTCTCTCTGATAGCTGTGATGTGACACTACATACAAAGAACAAAATATGTGATGCTAACACGTGTTTTTCTTTACACCAGGGTAGTGAGGTCTTCATTGGGAAATCAACAGAGGTATAAGATCTGGGTGACCTTCTCCAGGTAAGTTTTATGCTCTTTTGGTTATAACGAGTCATCACACAGGAAAGGAACATGTTGATGTATTCAAACAGCTCAGAACGCGGTAAATAAGGTATATCATTGTGATTGTCTCTGTAATTTTTATTTGTGACTCATGTGTTTCTTTGGGCTTCTTTCAGATTGGCTTTGAGTTCTGCCTCCTACCAGACCTGTGAACCTGACAGGGCTCAATCAAACTACTTAAGACGCCATTGCTAATAATTCACATCAAGTGCCACTAATTTAATATTATTATTCCACTAAATGTTCCACAAAACCTCACAGCGATGGTGGACAGTTCACTCTTAGCTGGTCCATCAAGAACAAAAACAAGTCACTATAATGATGGGAACTTTGTTGTTGGGAGGAACAAGGACAACAACAGACCGCATCCTGACAGGACAACAGACCTTGTGCTTTACGTGTTGCCCCTGCCACATTGATCACATGATCGCTTGGTGGTTCATGGGCACAATGTTGCTCTCTTGTGCTCAGACTCAGTTCCTCTTCTACCTTTTCCATGCCATCATGTCCTCATGTGGTGGGCCGTTTGCGTAGGGTCATCTGGTGCGATGGACTGCCATCGTCATTGACAGTGGAGAATGCAGAAGTTATACGGCATTCGGTTCAACAGATGGTTTTGTAAAGGTGATGGGCTTTGTCAGAGTACAGCTTTATGTTTTGGATCTGTGTGTTATGCATTATAACTGTGTGTCACATTTGCAACATTGTGTGTGTTATTATCAGAAGTTCATTCTCCTGTCTAATAAAATGGCAACATTATGTAGGTAAGTGAAATTGAAACATTTAATTTATTGGTTTTCGTTTGCAGTTTTCTGTGATGTTTGCTTGAATTTTGTTGGAACCTCTGCTCTGTACCCTCTTTTGAAATGAAGGGAACAAGGAAGATAATTTATTTAAATTGAAATATTTCTTAATGTATACTTTTTATGAAACCTCAAATTTGGTTGTTGGTTGTACATTTTGTACTGTTTAAGATTCAAGATAAATACAATAAATCTCTACAAACTAATTCAAGAATTTTATTTTATAAATAGACAACATTGAAAAACCTGAATGTTTGGTAATACCACTCATCATTACCTCATCCTAAAGTCATATATAATAAACGTTTATAAACCTATATTGTGTGCCAATGTTTTCTAGCAACTCGAGTTTCGTGACCACTTTCGTGACTACAAAAACAACATTTGGGTCAAAAACCACTTCTTTTATGGGTCCAAAGTTGGTTCCAAACTGGTTCATTTACCAGCATTTCTCCTCATCTTAAAACCAAATGACATTTCTTTTTCATACTTTCATATTTGTATTGTTGTGTTTGTAATGGTTGTTATTTTACAAAGGACATCTTACTTCACTCTCCGTAACAAAGCTGTGTGATCATTGTGGCATGTTGGTTCTCATTTAAAACCACTGACATCACATGGCCTCTTACTCCATGACTACCAACTTATTTTTTTATATAAACGTCTGTGTTTGCTTGCTTTTGTTTGAGATTCATGTTTTATTTGTACAACCACTAACAGCCCATGCGCTGATTTCTGTGCGCAGACAGGTGTTAATCGCTAATCATGCAAACAAAAGTGTATTTAAAAGTCATTTCCTTGTGTTGTTATGGTTTCGTTTCTTTATCAGAGGCACTATTAATAACTTGAGGATGTGATACCAGACAATCACGTTAGCATACCACCATGCTGGTGGCACAGAGGGCCTCAAGAAGGGGAACAGTAGACCAGTGTGAGTGTAATTGTGTAATTGCACAAAGTCTGGTTGTCTGTATTTTAGTCTCAATATAGTTCAGTCACAAATATACACTTGTTTATTTTTCGAGAGATGTTAGCATGTGTTGGCATTTCTGTAATTCTGATATTGTTTTAACATGCATTTTCACTCAATTAAAAACACATTTGTGTTGTTGTCCCCCCCCCCAATTTAATTACTCGTACAAATAAACTGTGTGTGAAAACGTTGTGTCTGTAATGTTGCAATGCTGTTATTTAGTTCAAAGTTCAAAGTAATTTAAAACAAAGTGCATACATGTTATTCTGTCGGCGAATTGTTTCTGTGAATTTATTCGAAGAAAGAGGAAATCTTGCTGTATTTAATGTCTGAACCTTTCTTTTCAATGAAAGGCATTGTATTGGTACAAAAATAAATGTGAAATAAATGTTTCTCTGTGGTTTGTAACTCGATGTGTGTTTAGATGCATTTACAGACCAAACACTGTTCATTGTATGTACAAATAAATAGACACATCCATAATCACACACGTCCCATCTGCATCTTAAGTCTTCATTAATTTTCATAAATCACTGTCTAAAAATAGTGGCAGGAGTCTTTCCTGTCGGGGCTGAATGTAGCGTGACTGAGGTCTGGGACACTTGGGGCTGTCTGTAACCCACTCCAGTTTCAAATACCACAGATGCTCTTGGTGCGGGCCACCACTGAAGCAGTGTCGTAAAAGAACCCCATGAGTTACTTGGGGACAGACATAGAAGCAGGTGGAGGTTCCCACTCAACGAGAAGTTCTCCAGACTCCGCAGACATGACACGAGGTAAAGAACACTTTACTTCACTTTTTGTTTTGCTTTTAGTTTAGAGCTGAAATGCAGATTTCTGAAGGAGTGAAACCGAAACAGCTTGTGGGCTGCAAACGCCGCACAGGAGGTAGATCACATGTCGGATTGTGGAGCGTGGAAAAAATGTGCGAGAGGCAAATGATGACATGACGTGTGATTATTCAGTCCACTCTATCTCTGTCGCATTTCTGGTTTGCCGCGGCTTTCATAAATGAAAATGTATGCGCTGTCATGTCATTTCACCAGCTTCAACTTTAAGTTAAAATGTCGTCCGTCTCTCAATCCACGACAGTGTTGGAGATCGAGCGGTGTGATCTTCTCATCCAGAGCAACAACCAGAGCCACCGCACAGAGCAGAATGGAGAGGAGCGTTTGATCGTCAGACGGGGTCAGCCCTTCAGCCTCGTGCTGCACCTGAAGCCTGGCGGCCCGGAGTTTAACCCCAAGGAAACCGGCTTCACCCTCACCGTTGAAACAGGTGCGGTCCTCTTGTGTGGTTTCACACAACAATGGTGATACGAGTATGCATGCATTCGTACATTGCGTGACATTTTTATAACCAACCAGTGCACACTTATACGTGCGTTTGACTGGTGTGTTTATTTCACCGTCCAGGCCCCTTGCCCAGGAAGGAATCGGACACTAAAGTCTCCTTTGGTCTCAAGGACTTCACAGATGATAAGGAATGGAGCGCGTCTGCCACTCAGGCCGCTGGAAACACAGTATCGCTCACTATCAGTTCCTCCCCAGATGCTCCCATCGGGCTGTACTCTCTGACCCTGGATCAGCAGGGGCAGAACACCAGCCTCGGGGCTTTCATCTTGCTCTTCAACGCCTGGTGCCCCAGTAAATATACTTTTACTGTTTCTACACGTTCAACTGTTTCTCTGCATTTTGTATTAGTCGAATCAAGAAAAAGAATATGAATAATTTCTTGTAATAATATATTTAAGATATAAGAATATTCTCGAGTGAATTGTGTTTGGTCACACATTTCATCTTTTAAAAGTAGAGAAGCCATATAGTTGCCTTCAGTACTTGGTAGGAGAGGGACATTTTGGTATTCTAGCAGTGTTGCTAATGTGAATGAAATTGCAGGAGATGCTGTCTATATGAGAAGTGAATCAAAGAGGCAGGAGTACGTTCTGTCCCAGCACGGCCTCCTGTATCGCGGCGCTGCCAAACGCATCAAAGAGAAACCGTGGAACTTCAGCCAGGTGATGAGAAGTAATTTGTCTCAAGTCATGAATAGGATCGGAAAAGTCTTTAAGGCATCCATTAAATCAATTAAATATAATCATCCAATCCCAGGTCATCAAGTATTCAAGGCATTCACGTTAAAAGCCTTTGAATCACACAGCCAATCGGAAAAGTTGATGTTGTTCACTCAATGGGAAATTAAGAACTGAATCCAGGAAACATTCTCATGTTATTCATCCAATATGAAAAGTCTTCAGGTCCTACAGACACGTCTTTGCCTTTGGCACCTCAGTAACTCAAACAAATCACGGCACGTGAAATCAAAGCAGCGGTATTAAACAGACATGGCTTGTTTGGCCGTGCAGTTTGCGCCTGGCATCCTGGACATCTGCCTGAAGCTCCTGGATGACGGCCCCAACTTTGTGTCTGACGCTGACAAAGACTGCTCTGACAGACGGAGCCCTGCGTACATCACCAGAGTACTGAGCGCCATGGTAACCCCAGCCGTCTGTCCGTCTGTCTGGCTGTCGCTCGCTCTGTCTGTTTCTGTCTCTTTCTTTCTCGCAGTCTGCCTCTCTGTCATTTATCTCTCGATCTTGTTCTGTCTGTCAGTCTGTCTGTCCACCAGTGACAAACAAACTAATTATTATGTATTAGAATAATAATTATCTGCTATTATTGGTATTTGCCTTATAATAATATTATATATTATTACGTATTACCATAAGTTTCAGTATTCGTATTCAGTATTAGCATCAATATATGTATTAGCATTAGCATGTATGTTAGTATCATTCCTTTGTCCTAATGGGTGAAAGAGCTATTTGCAGGCTGCTGAGGGGGGTTAAAATTGACTTACACGCGTACAGACAGAAACAAAGTTTAAAAAAGTTCAAAAAAGTGCACAAAACTTACGGAAGTCTTTCCCCGCCAGATCAACAGCAACGACGACCGCGGCGTGGTGGTGGGCGAGTGGGAGGACTTTGAGGGCGGGGTCCATCCGTCGACCTGGATCGGGAGCGGCGACATCCTGCGGCAGTGGGCGGAGAGCGGGCCGGTCCACTACGGCCAGTGTTGGGTCTTCGCTGCCGTGGACTGTACAGGTATCCGGTCTGCTGGGTCTGTTCAGAGCCCTGCCCGTATATAGCTCATGCTCTGGCAGTTTCAATGTACGTTCCCTCCCGTATTCTTCGAGGATTAGATTTGTTTTACTCCCCGGTTTAGACAGTAAAGTCTGATACACGATTTAATATATGATCTCCATTGATGTGATACGATATGATATATGATGTTAATTGATACAATATATGATATCAATTAATATGACATAATATAATTGTATAGGCCTACATGATATAAATGTGTATCAAATTAATTGTCATATGTTAACAACTGATATCGTTTCATAGCAATGCGATATGGATACGATCATTGCATTGCATGGTATATCGTATCATATCACAGCAGTAGTGTTTCTCCTTACATTGAGACCCGATGACCCCCCCACCCCCTCTGTCTGCACCAGTGTCCCGCGCGCTGGGCATCCCGTGCCGAGTGGTCACCAACTTTAGTTCCGCTCACGACGCCAACGCCAACCTGCTGATTGAGAAACTGTACGATGAAGACGGCGAGAGGATCTCAGATGAAGACTCGGTGTGGTCAGTCCAGGTCCACTACAGATCAGCTACCGAGGTCGCTGAGTCCTCGGATCTGGCAGTGTGATTCTTTTTGGTTGTAATACAAAGGTTAAAAAAAAAAATCCTTTGTATTACAACTCTCTGTCACTCAAACACACTGCCACTGTATAATTATTGTTAACCATAGTGATTACCGAATACAATTATTTTCGGAACAATTTAGATAGAAGAAAATCTGAAAAAAAAATGTATGGAGATACATTTAAAACAAAAACAAAAAAATATTTATTGGGAAAGAAAATCTGAAAATCCTTTAAAAAAACAAAAATACTTTCGAATGCGAACGAGTGTGATCATCTCACACTGCGTCCTGTCCCGTCAGGAACTTCCACGTGTGGGTGGAGAGTTGGATGACTCGACCGGACCTGGAATCAGAGGAGTTTAATGGGTGGCAAGCCAGTGACGCCACACCGCAAGAGACAAGCGAAGGTACACGGTCAACACAAATCAATATTCTTACTCTGGAAGCAAAATGTTGCCAAACTGGGGTAAACACATGCGAGAAAGACCAGTGGAAGCATGATGCCATGGTTAGAAATCAGAAATTGAAAAAGTTCTTGGTTTTCCTGAATGACTCAATAGTAATGAATCCAAATGAATACAATAGCATCTAGACAATAGAGCCTCTGTCCCATACCTTGTTTGACTCTCCATGGGCTAGCAAGCTAGCTAACTTGAGTTTCTCTTCCAGGTGTGTTCTGCTGCGGGCCAGTTCCAGTCAGGGCCATCAAGGAGGGCGAGCTGACCAAGAAGTTTGACGCTCCCTTCGTTTTTGCCGAGGTGACTTTTATTTCATCATGGCACCACGCTCACAAAGGTCATCGAATTTTGCTGTAATTCGACTGGCTCCTGTCATCTCATTCGGAATAGCGCGATTTGGTCGGTCTTACACATTGGCGGCAAACAAACATTGATGCAGAAGAGCGTCTTCCCGTCTCGGCACGGAACGCATCAAAAGCAAAAGCACATTGTGATATTCATCACGTCCATGTAATACTGAGAACACTGGCACCATACTCCCACGTCATACATGGCGGTTTGGCATTCAGGTCAACGCCGACGTCGTTGAATACGTGAGGCTGTCCACCGGGGACGTGGTCAAGTTCAGCGGCTCGACGGACTCCGTGGGTCAGCACATCAGCACCAAGGCGGTGGGCAGGGACGAGAGGCGGGACATCACGCATCACTACAAGTACCCCGAAGGTGGCGTCACACCCAATGTTCCACTGGCGCTATCGAACGTCACACCTGCATGACCCCGCGTCCCAACAGCCCGGAGAGCACTGTTAAAACGCTTTGACCCCTGACCTCTACCAGGTTCTGAGGACGAGAGGCGGGTCTTCGAGAAGGCGCAACACCGCAACAAGCTGCAGAAACGGGGACAGGAGCCAGGGCTGCGCCTCAAGGTGTCCTATAACCATACATACACTGCATATACGTACATGTTGGTTTTATTTCCTCTTTTTACTCTCTTTGCTCTCTCTCTCTCTCTCTCTCTCTCTCTCTCTCTCTCTATGCACACACATGTGTACGTGTGTACAAATACACCACATCTAAAAAATATATATCAGTATCTACGGACCTATCCATTTGCTATCTTTTCTTGTTGCCGTAGCTTTACAGAGCTGTGTCAGTATTGGAGCTGAGCTTAGCATTACGTTAGGACTATGACACCATGACGGTAGTCCAACACTGACATGTTTCAGTGTTGTTGATACCTAGACTACTTGGTGGAAATTACTGCCAAAAATCAAGTGGAATCAGAATAAGACACAGAATTACAATAGCATTGTTTGCCTTGCATCCACACTAATTACAGCAACACAATGCAATGACCCGTCTGAGCTCACAGTCGTGTGATTTTGAACGTCCCCCCGTTGACCTCCAGGTGAAGCTGGCTAAAAACATGATTGTGGGCTCGGACTTTGAGGTGTACGCGGTGCTCACCAACAACTGCATGGTGTCCAAGAGCTGCGGCTACATGCTGTTTGCGCGGGCTGTGCGCTACAACAACACCAGGGGCGAGAGCTGCGGGTTCAGCTCTGATCCGGTGACTCTGGCACCGGGGGAAGGTCAGTGGTGGGAGTCACGCTGGGGAGCAGCGATGGAAGGCAGGGGAGGCATGTCGGTCAGGGGCGATGAGATAAAGTCTTCCCCAAAGCGATTTAGAGCGAATCCAAATGGTGGTTTCGCAGTACATGCCGTTTCCGTGTGATTTTGCAAACCTCGCAGCAAAGTTTTAACAAACGAAAATATCTGATAACATTTGCAGATCCCTCTCGATGCTAAAAATCAAAAAACAAACACTCAAAATACAGAGAGTTAACCCACAATTCAACCTCCACCAAACGCGCCACGTGTTGTGCATATTTGTGTTTATAGAGAAACTCCTCTTCCTCACGTTGAAGTATTCAAGCTATGGGAAGGTGATCGGCCCCGACCGCATGATACAGGTGACGGCCTTCGTCAACGACAAGGAAAACAAGGAGTACCACAAGGCAGAGAAGGTCATTGTCCTGGATGAACCTGAGCTGGAGGTCAAGGTGGGCATGGATGGCTGGACGAGTGTATGGGTGTATTGATGAATGAATGGATGGGTGTGTGGGTGGATGGATGAATGGATGCATTGATGGGGCATGATGATGTTGGTTGTGGCTGCAAGATTATCAATAACACTTAACTATCACAAATTCTGTTGTTTGTGATTTTTCCTTTCCTTTCAATTCATACAATAATTTAATATCATAACGACCATGCTGAAACCACACTGAAGATGAAATAACGTGCGTCTGTGCAGCTCATCGGAGAAGCCAGAGTGGGTCAACCCTTAACAGCAGAACTCTGCTTGCTGAACACTCTGCCAGAGGACCTGCAGTACTGCAGCTTCACACTAGAGGGAGTAGGCCTGACTGAGGAGAAGCCCATCACGATAAAGTACGTCGGTTTGGTCCCACCAGGAGGCCTTAATGGCGCCATCTACTATTTTACTCATTTAATTGTTTAGCAGATGGTTTATTTTGTCGTTATGGGGCAGCTTTTGGCCAGCATTCTTACTCTGACGATGCATACAGTAGTAGTCTGTGGATATTGGGGTTTGAACCCAGGGGCTAACAAACTAAACGAAAGCTACTTATTTTGCAGTTCATAAAGAAATGCTATAATGTTGGTTAGAAAATAAAAATAGAGACAAGGAAAATGTGGACAAACTTCTCACTATTTCTAGGCTCGGCACCGTGGCTTCAAAACAGGAAGCCAAGGCCAGCGTCCAGCTGTCACCCAGGGAGGCGGGCTCCACCGTGCTGCTGGTGGACTTCGACAGCAACAAGCTGAAGAACATCAAGAACTTTGTCACCGTGGTGGTGATGAGTGATCACCCCATCTCACCCCGACTCAATGCTGTTGAAATGACATAGAAGGCCAAATACATCAAAAGTCCCACATTTGCTTGCCTTGAATCGTAGCCTATTCATTGAAACAATTTGTTGGTTTGATTAACATTAATTAAGCACAGTTTTTAACGTTCACTTCTGTGATTTAATTTAGATTGAAAAATACTTGGAAAGTGTAGTTTGGCAAAATAAATAAGACTTTCGCTATCAAAAAATACCCCCTGCACTAAATCCTATTGTCTGCACCTTCACCTCCACAGAAGCAGCTGGACAACCACTGTGTTTGTTCAAATGGTTACACTTTATTAGTATCCATTGAAGCACTTTCATTACAGAAAAAAAAACCCAAAATCAAAACGCCAGCGAAACAGCATGACTCTGCGGAGAGAAATGTCTCACTTAACATTACAAAACTCTGCAGTACCATCCTCCTACACTCACAGCACCCCTGGGTGGGGGACGAAAAATGACACCCACTCTGCAACACCGACAAAACAGCGTATCGTCCATGCGGTGGGCGGACGCACGTTGTCCCTTCTATTGCCCGCAATTGCTTTTTTTGTGCGGTCACACTTGGGAGCAAATTCTCGAAAAGGCGAGACTGGATTCAAAGTCAAAACATGGAACGGTCTACAAAGCTGGTGTCCACAGTCTCAATGTAAACTCACACACAAAAACCTAAACAGTTTTATTTGGTGTTGCCGCGGGGCTTAATTCGTGACTCTATAAAAACACAGATGTATATACAGATGTCCCTCTGCCAGGCCTGAACAACGGAGCAGAGTAGTCCTGATGTTTATAGTATTTAAGTAGTACATGTGGACCATGTGCCGTGAACTTGGATCAGTTGGTAGGAGTTCTGAAAGCGTTTAAATAATGTGTTACACAAATTAAACCTTTGTCATTTTAAAAGCTCTCAAATATCAATTTTATCTGTACATAGAAATGAAAGAAAACAAACCACACATTATTCCAATTATGTGACATGGCCTTAACAAATAACAACCAGTGGTGTCAGTAGATTGCTTAACTACTATGCCTGCTGTTTGCTTCAGGAAACTTAACCCTCCTAAAGGAAGTGTCCTAACATAAAAAAAAAATGGTGACTATTCTACCGATGAACCTGAGAACTGCCATTCAGAACTGAAGCGGTGTCTGCCTTCTTGACACGAAACATGAAGACAGAGGGTTTAAAAGAAGAAAAAAATACTACAGACTAAAACAAAACAAGCAACAAATTGACACATTAAACAGGGCTATTTTTTTTGTACACATTTAAAAACTAACGAATCTTCCTCTTTTCAACAAACGGATAATGTCGTTTTCTGCATTATAAATGTGTCCCTTCACCCAATCCATGTTTCCAATGTAATAACTACTTGCACTATGAATTTCACGTCAAAGCTCTACGTTTCAAAGAAAAGACGACACAAAAAATGCTAAATAATAATTTAAAAATAAGACATTCCAAATTAAATGATTTGAACTCACCTGAACCTAGTCAACACTCATCGTGTGTGTGTGTGTGTGCATGTGTGTGTGTGTGTGGAGGACTTGGATAGAGGGAGGTGGTGTTTAGAGTACTATGGGTGGGGTTGCCTGGTAATGCAGTTGGAGGTCCACCAACAACAATGACAGGAAGCCCAGCATAAGCCGTGTGGATTCTGTGAGCTGGCCCGGTCAGGGCAGAAACCCTCCACAACGTTCCCATGATACACCGCACGGAACATAGAACGGCTCAGAACCGAACCCTCGGAGAATATGATTCAAGCTCTGCCCGTCGCTGAAGGTATTCTGTCAGTGGCCCACAAAACTAATGAAGACCGCAGAAAATATGATTCAT
>OMKQ01085555.1:0-10279 GCA_900302335.1 Phycis phycis | reverse complement strand
TGTGTGTGTGTGTGTGAGTGATTGAGCTGTGATTATATTTGGGTCAAAACAAAAAGAGCCACCATTACAAAACAGACAAAAACAACAACTTTCCATTAATGGAAATAGCATTATTTAAATAAAGCTATGCAAGTCGTGTCCCATTCACAGAGGTGGGCCAACGGGATATTTCAGAGACGGCCTTCACCCGCACAGGTGTGCGGTACACAGGTGATGATAATGTAGCAACGTAGCAGGAGAGAGAGATCAAAGCCCTCTCGTGGAGACCATGAAGGTCCCCCCACAGAATCGGCGTGCGAGCGCTGCCTTATCGCCACGGACCACGTGGAGGTTCTCGCGTATCTGCAGGCCTCAGCCGCCTCGCCTGGCGCCACGCGTTCCCCCAGCCAGCACACAGCACATCCGCAGGCAGCGCCCAGCCTGGCTGCGCTCGCTTCCGCTGATGAAAGTGATCATTCTAAGCTCATGAATTCTGAAGGGGTGGCGCACAAGGAGGGGCTGGGGGAGGAGTGGGTGGTGCAGGGCGGTGTCTGGGGGTTTCTGCCTTATCGCACCAAGACAAACAGTCTTTAATTAAATGTTGAACAGAAAGTAAATAAATTGGGTGATTTTGTGTGCGTGTGTGGCGGTTTGGCCTGTTAAGACTTCATGGTTAGTCAGGATATTCGACTCACGATTTTTTGAGTTAATAATTCCGCTCTTATCTAATTCATTGCTGATGATGATACCATCTTAATTAAGCAACCGTGCAGACACAAGACAATAACTTCTTTGATAAAAAGAATATATATTTCTAATCAGCACCATCTTACGTTCCATAACAACCCTTTGTTGTGTTTTGTTTCACCTTGCCAAAGCACAAAATAAGCCTTGGCTGGCTTGTTTTCCTATCCCAGGTTGACAAATTATCTTGACCTCTGGTTACAGTAAGTTACCGCACATATCAATGATCTCAACCAGCATGACGAACAACCTCAGTAATAAGACTAATGGAAATGCTTTTTAATGAACAACAACCCCAGCTGTAACTTCCTTCCTGTTTGGCAAAGGATCATCAAACATTAAAAAGGCTTCTAAGCATGTCAGACCTGGTATAAAATAATAATAATAGCATGCATTTAATTTATGAAGTTCATTGGGTGCATCTCTCATTGGGTGCAGGAACTTTGCTGACTCGTGTCATTGTTTTCTTGTTGACTGGAATTGCAGTGGTTAATCACACATTCTGCAACAACAAGGGCAACAACAGTCAACAAATCAATAAACAAAGAGATAACCTGGCCAAGAGGGGAGGGGTTCTGTCCTTACCTGAGAGTAAACATTTGCACGGAGGAGTAGGCGGAAACACACACAAAGGCTGATACCGAGTCCCTGGGCTTCATGGGGGTGGCAGGGACCATGACCACAAAGTTACCATCCAGCCTGTGCTCTGCCAGTGGCGGGGGGCTGGGGCTCTGATACAGCCTCACGCTGCCGATCCTCCGCAGGGGGGTGGAGGTGTACGAGCTAAACAGCCCCTCCTGGCTGGAGCGGATGAAGCTGTCCTTCCGTGACTCCTCCGAATGGCACTCGGCCGTCTGGGTGGACTGCAGCACGTAGTAGAGCTCCACAGACGTGCCCTCAGACGCATCTGCGCTCCGCTGGCGCCCCGGAACCACACTGGGCGGGCTGAACCAGCCGGCCAGAGGCTCCAGCTCGGCAGTACACAGCCCCAGCTCCCCCTTCAGCTGGCAGCTGCCACGCACCTCCTGGGTCTCGTGGAAGGCGAACATGTGCACGCAGGGCAGCTTGTCAATGGTGCTGTAGTCATCCCAGTCCCGGCCGGCGATGTAGAACAGCACCTGCACTCTGGGCTTGGCCAGGTGAACCCTGCTGTTGAGGATGAACGTCTGCACCTTCCAGTTGAAGGTGAACAGGGGGGAGGTGGGGAAGGTCCCGGGGCTCTGCAGGAGGTCTAGGGGCACAGACTGCTCCACAGACAGGGGCCCATAGCTGGCATTGATGGAGGGCAGGCCACGGGCCTGGTAGACGAAGAAGGGCTCTGTTCGCGACAGCAGGCTGGAGTTCCTCATGAATTCTTGGTTGGCCTCCTTGAGGAAGAAGGCCGACTCGGCGCCGAGCACCTGGTAGTTTACAGGCAGGTAGGTGGGGAGGCTGGAGTACCTCTGCAGTCCCTCCAGGACCCGACAGTCGGATACTGTGGAACAGAAGAATGCAGTCAGGTTAAGCACACCACAGGGGAAAGGCGGCAGGAAGGCAGAGAACTTTTACATTACTGACAGACTGACAGGCGATGATTTCTTACTCGCAAAATGAAACATGAACATGAAATTAAAACTGGCTTTTATCTTGTTATCTCATTTCCACCAATTTGGTTCTGTTCTGTTAATTATTTCTGTAATCTAATAAACATATTTTTCTTTTGGCTATGGCCTTGCTGCCAGGCCCAACATTTCCTCCCTCTCATATCAAGCATCCCAAAGCATCAAATCACTTTCCTCTCACATTTCTGTCCCCCAAAATGTCATAATAAGAAAAGAGAAAAAATGTCACAGCTTTTTTCTTCTTCTAACATCTACACTTCTGTGTATTTTCCACAAAAGCTGTGTGGGCTTTGAGTGTTCTCCCAGTGCAGGCACTGTGGGCCAGGGAGCCATACTGCACATATATAAAAAAGGGCTTTTATCACATTCAGAGTGGATTTTGACCTTCTCCTCAAGAGCAATCTGCCGGCATGATAACAGTCCCTGTGCTCTGTCCCATCCTCACCCTGGCAGACAGAGGATTCAGATCAATGTCCTAACAATTTACAAATCAGCCAGGGATTTGTGATTCACGGTGGCCCACTCGACCTCGGAGCTGTCCCACCACACAGAGCCCCCCCCCCCCTGAAGGGCTCTGCCTCCGCAGCCCCAGTCAGTCAAGTCCTGGAGGTTGTGCTTAAAACCCGGTGAGCACTTCTAAGTCCTGATAAACAACTTCCTGTTGCTGCTGCCGAGCGACAGCGCTCCACAGAGAGCTTTGACATTTCCTCCCTCCCCAACACAAAAAAAACATCTGCACACAAGCGGTGCAGTACAGGCACACGGGAGGCTTGACGTTGTGAATGTGACATCACGGGTGGATGGAAAAAAACCTTGAAAGTCCAGCAACACTGCAAAGCAAACCAAAAAAGTCCAGGAACAACAACTTCCTGTGGCCTCCAAGGGGAGATGCTGATATTCCCATCCCTGTCTCAATGGAAGTATCATTCTCTCTGTCTCTCTCTATCTCTCTCTCTCTCTCTCTCTCTCTCTCCCTCTCTCTCAAACACACTCAACAAGATGGAGACGTCACAACACCAAAACAATCTCTACATAAACACCCAACACTGACACTGGGAGACACTTTGTATTTCTACCCTTTTGAATTCATTTATGCAATGCAATCGGCGTCCGAAAAAAATGATTTACATTCTGTTAATTTATGAATACACGATGCTTGTAAGTTAGTATAGTTGTTATTTCAGTGTAAAACGATCTTGAAGATAATGTCTACAGTCTACATATTGTAAATGGTTAAGACAACAACAACCTGTACTGAAGATGCTGGATGCCCTTGCTTGAAGACACAGAGAATGAATGCATTAGAATGAATCATGGTCCCTCAAGATGGAGTTAGGAAATACGACACAATAGTCCACACAAGGGATACTTCACATGTCACAGTACTACACACACTTAACACACACATTATATTTAGCTTGAGTAAAACACTTTATCCCTGTTGCATCAAACTCATGCAGACATTCCCTTGTCTTATAATTTGATGCCATATTGAATCCCCAATAGGTAATGGAATCAAAGGCGTTGACAGTGACATCTAATCTATAGGTATCAAAACAATGCGGTGAAATACTGTATGCAGTAGACGAGGATTGCATTCAGAGCAGTAACAACTAAAAAATGCTGAGACAAAAGAAATGTAAAGGTTATTCAATCTTAGAAAAATATGTCTGTTTGAGCATGCATTTTATGATTCGCATCATATATAATTAAATTCCCTGCTGTATCACATTAAATCGTAAAAACCGAGCTAGCCCTTTTGCTGAGCTAGGCAAATTTCAGTTTTTTCCCCATGTCCTCTTTACAATAGAGAAAGGGATATTTCTTATAGAAATGCTAATTCCCTGTAGAGCCCCAATGGGTCCCAACTATTTGGGCTAAGGGTTGTATCGGTATATTTTTTCATAGCTTCCACATAAGAATATAATGCATATTGCTGTTGATTCATATACCAGCATTGCAGGGTTACTCAAAAGTAAGTGCTAAGTAGCCAAATAACTATTAAAAACCTTAGAGAATGAGAGAAGTATTGCTGTTGGTATCCTGTATAATCCAATAAGAAATGTCATTTTCAAAATAATTAGTATTCCCTAAACCACTGCCCTATTCAGATCAATTCTACTCTCTTGCTATTCTAATATATAGTCTTACATCATGTATTCTAATAACATATACTACTCATTATCACATACAATGACATCGTTGCTGCTGGTGACAGCCAATTGAATCTTTGGTGATGGGTGCGACGTACGTTCACTGGAGCAGACAATAGGAAAGCACCAGTCCAGCCAGCTTGTTCCACTGAAAGGCCCAGTGGAAATGAGGCTTCATACATCTATGGTTCCAATTTGAAAAGTCTGTGATATCTCGTAAAAAAAATAAACCGTAAGTCATTTAAAATTACATATGTAATACAAGTACTGGTAAGACGAACATACATTTTTCAGTCTCCCTTTGTGACGTTTATATGCATAGCCAACCTGATTGGTGCGCACGCGATCGCTAGTCCCTTTTTCCATAAAAACATGTCCGACAAGAATAATTGACATTTCAATCATAATTTGAAATGGCCTACGGTGTGCTGTCATGTAGATGTACCTGTATGTACAACACAGCTGCTCAGATGCAGCTCTGAGGAAGCCAGAGGTGGAGAAACAAGGTGAGGGGGTGAGAATAAAGAAAGAAGAAATCCCATGGCGAATCAGTCACTGAGTGCTAACTAGCCAAGCAGCACACCCTGCTACACTGCGGCCCGGTGCACCGCTGGGGGTCCAGTGCTCGGCTCATTCCTCCACCAGGGCCCTCACAGCAGGAGGCCCCGCGCACCACAGAGCAGGCAGAGTGAGCAGCTGCCCTTATAAACACACACCCACATGCACGCAGGAGCATGAACACACGCACACACACACACACACACACACACACACAGACGAATGCGCATGAAGCCGGTAAGCATCAGTGATGGAGGGGCCTGCTTCCCCCATTCCTGGGCCTGATCATATGCGTACACACGGAATCGAACAAGGATCCCGGCTGTCTTTCTGCCTGGATGCCCCCCAGCCCTCTGATGTCTAGAGAGACGCCGACATCAAGAACACAGGAAGAAAGCTTGATCAGATGTAGCAAAAGCAACATAGAAAATATATAACCATATGGACCGGAGCAAGAAGGAACTGGTGTGCCAGTCCTGGGGCTTTTCTGGCACTTTTTAAGGTTACCTTATTATGCAAAGAACTGACAATACAACCACTCCAGGACTTATTGTGGAGATTCTTTTTTTGCAAAACCTTTGTGTGTTATCAACCCATCGAAGGGCAACATTAAACCAGGGCTGGGAGATTAGAAGAGCAACTCCCTGTGCTCTGAAGGTTTACAATTATTTTCCTTTTGACCCTCACACTGACACATAATTGGTCCGGAGCTCCTTTCTGAATGCCAAACAGGACAGTGTTAAATAGAAAGGATGAGAGCCGGCTTTCCAGTCCCAATGAATTATCCCCATCATATCTCCTTCTCTGCTCCATTAATGAGGACCATTGTATTTCTGCCAGGCGTCAAGAATCATATTCCTTGGAGCATCATTAGGGAATTATTTATACTTCTCAGCCTCTAGGAACTTCAAGACAGAAGGGGGAAGAGACAGAGAGAAAACACTAAAAACAATACATGGACAACAAAAATTGCTTTTTCTTTGTTGGAATTTGTCAGGTAGAAGATGGTCTGCAGAGGCCACCTGAGTAATGAGTTTAAACGAGCAGCAGGGAAGCAGGCGATGTCATCATACTATAGACCATAGATACACACCCTGCCATGTTACTCTGCTCTGACTTCAGATGAGCTGAATTCGATCAGCAGTGAATGCTCTCGGTTATGGGTCAGCTCAAATTTGTATATGCCGCGTGTGTGTGTGTGTGTGTGTGTGTGTGTGTGTGTGTGTTTGTGAGTGCCTGCGCCGACATCTGACGCACACGCTCGCAGACTGTAGAGGTACCCCATCAGGGACGTCTCTTGGCTGGCGTCTAATGGATGGGCACATTTAAGATTGTTCAAGCTAATAAAGAGTAATGGGGCTCGTGGCTTTACTAGGGAGGAGCAAAGAGCTATTTTGAGTTCATGGGGAAAAGCATCATCTTGGGGGATTAAAGAGTATCGATCGTCTGAAGAGTAAACACTGCAGTGCAGCTCAGTGTGGGCTCCTGTGGTGGTGGAATAGCAGCAGCAGCGGCTGTGGGGAGGGACCCACAGACACTGCTGCTGCTCAGGGGGGAGAGGGGGAGAGACAGGGAGTAGGATGGATAAACACCCAGACAGAACATCCAGGTGCTTGCATCCTGAAGCCCTGATGTGTCTGGAATGATGTTCTAGTTGTCCGAGTGTGTGTGTGTGTGTGTGTGTGTGTGTGTGTGTGTGTGTGTGTGCATGCATGCATGAATGAATGTGCGTGTGTGTGTGTGTGTGTGTGTGTTTGTGCGGTGTGCATGTGTGTTCATGTGTGCATGGGTGAGTGCGATGGAAGTGGGGTGGGGGTATAGATGGGCCGAGAACAGCCCTCCCTCTGTGCCAGCTGACACTGCTGGGGTGAAGGGAGCAGGCGGCCAGGCTTTGGCCGGGGTCTTGCGAGCCGGAGACAAGTGTGTGTTTGTGCAGCGATCAGTATTCCCACGGCCCCTCCGGACTTATCAACAACATAAACCGGCCTTAATGAATTTCTCTTCCCCTCGCGCCGGCCTTTAGTGCAAAGATGATGTCGTAAATCAGGTTAAATACAGAGGCCTCCCCGGGGCGGGGAGAGATGGCCACTTTGTGTGCGTAGAGGGACATTTACCAGGGAGAAGAAGACCCTGTGATTTCTGGGGACAAAATGATCTGCATATTCCAAAGAAAGTCCGACATCCAATGTTATGCGAAACTAAACCAAAAGTTTGGGGGTTTTTTTTTGCATCAGTTATATGTCTGCCGATCAACACAAATGAAAGCTCTCATCTTATCTTTACATCGAAAAAACCTCCACATTTCCAAATCTGATTTTGTCTTCTCGAAAGGATTGGGCTCAACAACCTGGGTGCGACACACCTGGAACACTACATCATGAAGTATGTCGGACTGGGTTTGGATTTGCATAATAGGTCACACCTATTATGTCACCTATTATGAAAATATACAGAAAGCCCATTAGCAGTGAAGTATGATGACATTTGAGTTGTTCTCATGTTAAATCATACCCCATACATATCATGGTAAGATAAGATAAGATAAAACTTTATTAATCCCCTCAGGGAAATTGGGTAACGGTCTGCAATATGTTATTCATACTCACTTGCCAAGAGTACAACAAAAGAAAAATTCTTGTCTCATGAAGACATGAACCATGATTTAAAACTATTCCTTGAGTCAAATAATGACAAGACAGAACTGCGGAACTCATACCACTGGTGGTACATGAGGGTACAGCAGTTGGTAGTGGATTGTATTCTTGACATACAACAATACAACAATAATATGAAAAATAATACAGATCATTGAAGATAAAAATACTATAAATACGTTTCAGTCGATGTTGTGTTATGGCTAGATGGCTAGGAGATAAACACTGCTGGTTCACAGAAATACTGGTATGAAATGGGGCTCAGTCACTGCATGCACATGTATCTATTGTTCTACTGTTCGCATACGAGGGGGTCTGAGCAAGATCTTGAAGACAATTCAGTGGTGCAGCTAATGTTAAAGGTTGGGAACCACTGGAAATACAGGTAAAACAAAAGATTGTTTCTAACTAGAATTAGGGGCGGCAGTAGCTCAGTGGGTAGAGCGGGTGAACAGAGCGGGTCGTCCGCTAATCGTAGGGTCGGCGGTTCGATCCCCTCATTCCCCACCTCCAAAAACTGTCTGCATGCACTGAACCCCAACTTGCTCCCCGGGCGCTGAACCTAGCAGCCCACTGCTCCTATGTACCATAGGATGGGTCAAATGCAGAGAACAAAATTCATTCCCGTATCTGAAAAATACTGAGAATGACCAATAAAGACCGAATAAAATAAAAAAAAAATTAAAGTGGCAATCTAACACTAGATAGTGAAATAGTACCCCATTCACTGTCTCTGCTATGAACATGAATGATATGAACTGATGGTGTCACCAAAGACAACAAAATCTAATTCTCTGAGATCACCACTTTAAATAGTAATATCATTGACAAGACTGTGCCGATTGTGCATGTTGATCTTGCTATCACCAGGTTTACATGAGGCCACCCTAGACCTAATCTAGAACCAAAATAGGGGACAAGGGGGATGATACCAGTAAAAATGGTAACTTAATTATTTGGTTTCTGTGGCTTTTTATGAAGCCACAGAATTACCCCCATGTTTATTTTTGTGTCATTTCTGCGAGCCAGAGCTAGTAAATGAAATGGCTGTGTAGCACTGTGCCTCTGAATTCTTTTATGTTTCCCCACCAACCCTGCTCCTTTCCCAAATCTATTGGTAAACCACCCCCAAGGTCACCCATATAGGATGATGAATTCAGCTTTGAGCTCTCCTGACAGGCTGAACTCCCACAAAGAGCTGCTGCATTCGCAAGGAGCATTAGCTGTGTGTTTGAGAAACACTTCTGGGTTCCTCTCCGGGGAAATCTTCGGATGTATCTTTGTGTTTAATATCACATTCACTCCTCCATCAGCAGCCCAGATGCTTTGATGGAGAGCAGCATGTTTAAGTTAGGACATGTGTGGAGTGTGTGTGGTTGACAGCTGGTTTAAGCAGCCTCACCTTGCCAGAGTCAGGCTGATTATACTCCGGGGCTGGGTGAGACTGCACACTTGTGGTGCATTGGCTAACCAAGAGACAGAGGACAAACCAGCCATCACCAAATACACTAGAGCTCCGACATGTCAGAAGGCAACACCCTGTTGCAAACCCGCCAATAAACCAGTATGTACAGCCTGTGTCCTGTGTGTTGGACGAGCCCCACAAAGCCACTACTGCCACAACATGTTTAAGAAGTAACCGTCTTGGTACACATGGTGCTGTCTGTAATGGTCCATATTATAAGGATCAATGACATGACGAATCTACATCCATTTCGTAAATTCCTTCCACTTATGATTTGCCACTTTTTTCATTCAGACATGGTTAGATGAAGAATGTACTAGATATAAACAAGGACACGACTGTCCATGTATGTAGAAAATATCACATTTTGCATATAAATGTGTAAATATTGTTTATGAGCAATACATACAAAAACAGGTGAACTAAAGAAGAAGTGTACAACTTAGTGCAAGGTTTTCTTATGTCTTCACTTTGAACAAAGCACATGGAGATGGTGGATTATTGTATTCTTCTCAAGTGTGCATCCTAAAGAGAACGCCGGTCTTTAACACCTCTAATTAAATGTATACTTCAAATGATATATCAGCATTAACGGACAACTGGCCGTGAAGGGGGAAAGAAGGAAGGAAGGAAGGAATCAAGGAAGAAAGTGCTTTCATCTCCAGCTGCTGCCCTGATAGACTGTCAGGGGCTGTCACCCGAGAAAGACTACCTCCGCTTCCTGTTTGCAATCTTCTCAGGCTGCCATGGCTGCCAAGGTGGCATGTCAACAGAGGAGGGGAACATTAGATAAACTGATTGATCACACATTTAGAGCCGGCGTACAGCGTCCTCATCCTGTCTCCACAGGATCCCAGACGGAAGGGGAGGGAGGGAGTATCTGTTTGTGTGTGTGTGTGTGTGTGTGTGCATGTGTGTGTGTGTGTGTGTGTGTGTGTGTGTGTGTGTGTGTCTGTGTGTGTGTGCGTGTGTGTGTGTGTGTGGATGTGTACGTGTGTGTGTGCGTGTGTATATTTGTATGCGTGTGTGCACATTTATTTTGTGTGTGTGTGTGTGTGTGTGTGTATTTGTGTGTGTGTGTGCATGTTTTTTTTTTTTGTGTGTGTGTGTGTGCGAATTTGTGTG
>OMKQ01085549.1:0-17544 GCA_900302335.1 Phycis phycis | reverse complement strand
ACACATCGACACACACAGACACATACAGACACGCACACAGACATGCACAGACACACACACACACACACACACACAGAAAGACACAAAGACACCCCCACCGCATGGATATACACACAGACCTCACCCAGCACACAGACACACACACACACACCCCACACACACACACACACACACACTCTCTCTCTCTCTCTCTCTCTCTCTCTCTCTCTCTCTCATCCACCTGACGGGGATCAAGAGAACAATGTTCCACTCTTCCACAGAGATCGTCCTTTCTCTCTCTCTCTCTCTCTCTCCTCTCTCCTCTCTCTCTCTCTCCTCCCCCCGTCGGTGACACTACAGAGATGGTGGTGGACCGCAGGACCCAGCATGGGTGGGTGATGCTGAGGTAGACAGGGCCAGCAGCAAGACCCTCAAGGTATCACTGACAACCTCTCTTGAGCACACGGACGCCCTGGTGGAAAGCTTGCATGCAACGCCAACACGCACGCACGCACGCAGTCTTTTATGTTAGCATTCAGCCATGCCTGCGGGGCGGCCCATGGCACACAGACCCTTCTCCTCGCTACCGTCTGGCATGCGACACACAGGCCCGGCTATGCACACCATCAGACTTAAGGAGCGTTTTTGCCACCAGGCCCTTCTCTAGTCGTGAGCCTCCACGTTGCATATCTGCTTACCTGCCATCTGCAAAAAAATGCACCATCGACCACGACTGCTGCTACTGAACAAGGAGAGACTGATACATACCCAACAGTACGTCTGTAAACACTACACATACGATAACACTGACAGGGATGAACAAAGACACCTCTGTCCCTAGATTGATAGAACTGAGAACTTGTTGAAAGATAATGCGAGAAGCTTTACTTGTTTACGTACTGCACATGGGAAGGAATTAGGCAGTAACTCAGATATATATTATGAACCAACAAGTTGCTTATTTCACACCTTGCTTAATTCACAATCCTAATATCCTGAAGGACATCAAGTCAAATATCCCTGGTGTTTT
Source organism: Phycis phycis (assembly GCA_900302335.1). Classification (NCBI taxonomy): domain Eukaryota; kingdom Metazoa; phylum Chordata; class Actinopteri; order Gadiformes; family Phycidae; genus Phycis; species Phycis phycis. The sequence goes on along the minus strand of OMKQ01085549.1, from coordinate 16,535 downwards.
TATTCTTTCCCAACTCTCATCTCTGTCTGTTCTTAAATAGACACATCCAGTGTCACTGACCTGTATGTGCACTGTACGTGTTCATCAACACACACTGCCCGCATTAATCATTCTCTAGTGAAGACATCCTGCTCTCGCCATTCCTTGCATGTTCATTTGAAGTGTTAAAGCCCTCCAAGTCAATGGAAAATAACAATTTCCTATTTGGCTGATCTGAATCATAATCATCTTTCCTGTGTTTTAGGTCTGCATCCCGTTTGATTGTATATACAGGGACATGGAAAACAGGGCCACCCTTTTCTGAAACAATTTACAACACTGAGTTTGGATGTGAATAACGCAAGACCATCCGACTATGCCTGAGGCATCATGTCCACAGCACCGACTGAACAGAGGGAAGTGGGAAAAGAACGCAGAAAGAAAGTGAGCAAGGTAAAACAAGGTGGTGCACTCACACACGTTCCGTCGTCGGGGCTGCCCATCGACTGGCACCGGGCTGGGGAGAGACTGGACTCAATGTCACTTGCAGTGAAGTCATCTTCGGACTCCTCGAACGACGAAGCCGATGACAGGCCGATGGACGAGCTGTTGGACAGCTTTCGAGGGGAGCGGATGAGCGCCGGGGACCCCCCGCAGCCACTGTCCGAGCAGGGCGACTCGTCCTCCTGCTGTAGCTCGTAGCTCAACCCGCCGAGCCCCAGCCCCGTGGTATGGGTTGGGGGGGACCCCTGCGACCTGCTGGGACTGGGCTCCCTGGTGATGATGAGTTTAGGAATGGTACCAGGGAAACTTTGGCCTCCCGAGGGACTCTGGAAGTAATCCGAGTCTTTCCGTGAACCATTTTTGACGGCACACGGGCTACTTTGGTCACTTGCAGGTACAGGCTGAGTAGGAACAGCACAAAAGTTTGATTTTGTCATTGTGTCATCCGTGTGATCGTTTAATAAGGGCGCGGGTCCAGCCGAACACAAGCTGGGCTGCGCTGAGGTCCGCTCCTCGCCAGAGATGGGCACCAGGACTGGGTTTCGAGACGACCCAGTTAATGCACCAGCCTCAGAGACAGTACACTGGATGTTGTTTCCCAATGGCTTATTTTCCATGGCCTTCGGAGGGGGGCTGGAGGCATGGTCTGTCCTATTGTTTTTTGGTTCCCCACACTGCGTGTCTGAGCAGCACGTCCTGCCAATGTCCCCGACCTGTGTATCCGAACCTGGAGCACCGGACGGGTCGGCTCCCCTCACCCCCTCGCTGACTACACGCACTCGGTTCAAATCACACGGGGTCTCCTCCAAATCGGAGGCCGTGTGCTTCTTTCCGATCCCCAAAATGCTCTCATCCTTCGGTAACTTTTCCTTCCCGTGGTTCCGATGCTGTTCCGATTCGCGGCCGAAAGCCGCTTGTTCTTCTCGACTACTACACCACTGCGTGTTTTCTATCCGCGAAGCCTCTTTCGCACATTTAGAGTTAATGAAATCGTCCCGTCGCGTCTCACCATTTTCAATTCTGCGTACACGAAAAGATTCGGCTTGCTCGTTTGCTTTCCAGTTCGCTTTACCCGGAATGGCAGCGGAGTGAAATGGACAGGAGCGGGTTTGTCCCATGCTGCATGCCGTAGTAGTGGAGGCACACCCTCAGATCTACTGATCAGGAGCTCTGTGAAGGGAATCAAATACTATTAGTCACACACCGCCCAGTTTTGATCAACTATTAAGACCATTACATTGCCGAACCCATTTTTCCACGTGTGGCAATTCCGAATGTTAAAACATGAATATAAAAAAATGTATGACAATAGACAAATCAATGTTCAGGTCAAATATGCCCCCACCCCAACTGATTCCTTTAATGTGACAGAGGTCCTCACAACATGCTTAACGCGTTTCTCTCATTGGTATGTTCATATATACATTTTCTATCGGCTCATCACTTTCATATTACAGTGATCCCAATAAAAAGTAGAGCTGTTACTATTAAGCAAGGCTCATGCCTTAAAGTAAGAAACAAACTGTCTAATATTGCCCTCTTGTGTACTGAAATACACTTCTCAATGCAGCCATGTTCATTGAAGACTGGATGATGAGTAATTTGTCAACAATCATAATGACGATATGCGGTACAGTGTGTAGGTCTATTGATATAAATGTTCCGTAGACATCGCCGAGTAAGAATGCCCCAGCAGAACCTACAATGATCTGATGTGCCGCTGCTGTCGGAGGAGAGTGGTGGAGACAGGAAGGACAGCCATGGAAACAATGACTCACTAAAGTTACGTGCACGTGCACCCAATGTACACAATCACACCACGACGTTGGTAATGGGTGGCACTCACGAGTGAGTCAAATTCACGCTAAGACAACACATTCAGCCAATCCCACGATCCGGTCTGTAGGCCCACTTCCAGTTACGCATGGCAGCCACCCATCAGTTAATGAGAAACTCTAGATACAAATGGAACAATTTAAAATACGTCAGAAGCCCGATGAGACGTTGACGGTTATACGTGCGGCACGTTCCACTGATTGAACATATTGGGTAACATATTGGTATATTTATATTATATATGGTATATTTCATTGGAGATTAACTTACCACACAGCGCAGCAGTCTTTCTTGTTCTGTCTCGATCCTGAGAATATCAACAGCCAAGTCGTGCGGAGGGGATGTGTTGTTATCTGCTGAGCCGTCTGTGCTGCACACGGAGTGTACTCCGTGGTGTGGTTGAAATAAGAGGAAGCGCTTGTCAAACCATTACATCGACAGGCTTGCTCTTGATGCAGTACAAACAACAAATCTATGCAATGGGGAGCACTTACTTGGTGCTTAGTACACATGCAGTAGGACCAAAGTGTGGTGGACTGATTTATTGAATTAATGCCGTGGTGCACATCTCAGGCAGTCCCTTCCGCCTCCAGGGAACGATGGTAGCGGGTTCGATGTAAATCAATGACATAAGTATTAACAAGAATCCTTTGACTTGTATAATGCAACATTAGTACATAGGCAAGTCGGCACATATTTCCTTATTACTACTTGTATTTTGCAAGTATTTGTCCTTCACTTTATTCATAACACTTAATTCATCGCAATAGTGGATTTAGTGGGTAAACGTTTATCCCTAATGTTAAATAATCGGGAATTAAAAGTTCGCCTTTCGCTTTCCGTAGACCCGGAAGTATCGTAGGGTTTGGGTCCGGCGTGACTTTGACCGGGCCGTCTGACATCCAGTGTGGGGTGCTGTGGTAGAGAACAACCACCGTGTCTCAGCTCTCGTTGTCAACATGAGAGTACTTAACGCTGCACTCACCCTGGGGAAAAGACAGTTTATACTACCAGGAACCGTCACTCTAAAGAACGTAAGTTATTTACAGTACCGTTAATGTAACGCGCAGTGACTTTCCGTGTGCTGGCAACTGTCGTGTGATTTACATAACCATCACGTAATAACTATACCATCATCTAACTGAACTGGGCTTTATTACAGGTTCTAATAAACAGTGTTCGGACATGCACCTCTGGCGTTCTTCCCAATGAGAGGATCCGCAACATCGGGATCTCTGCTCACATTGACTCTGGCAAGACCACCCTGACGGAGAGGGTCCTCTATTACACCGGCAGGATAGCAGAGATCCATGAGGTAAACACAAGCAACGCCTCCATACACTGTTATTCGTTGAGTAGCAAGGCCCTTCGACACAGCATGGCGAAAGACTAAACGTTCCTGTGACTGCGGTCATAGACATGTTTGTCTGGCTGTGCCCGTGTGCCACATGCTTGTAATCGTGTAACCGTGTGTGTTCTCCCGGCGGGGTGTAGGTAAAGGGGAAAGATGGTGTGGGGGCTACCATGGACTCGATGGAGCTGGAGCGACAGCGAGGCATCACTATCCAGTCGGCCACGACCTACACCATGTGGAAGGACCACAACATCAACATCATTGACACGCCAGGTATGGATGGACGAGGAGAGGGGAGAAGGATGGGCTACTGGTGATGTGTTCCACAAACGTCCAGCCAGGAGATACTGGGTTTGATCCCCAATGTCCGCAACCGACCCTGCTGGCGTCATTGAGCAGAATGACTGCCCTACCTGCTCATTAATGACCTCTCTCACACCTCACTGTGTGTTTTGAATAGGTCTCAAACGACCAAACGGTCAAATGGCGGAAAAGCACATGCATGTGTTTGAGTGTGTCATCATCAGTGCATATTGGTGCCGGGTATTCCTCATTTGGTATGACATCATTGTGGCTGTTAACATCCCGTGCCCTCCCTGCGTGCACCAGGCCACGTGGACTTCACCATCGAGGTGGAGCGAGCCCTGCGGGTGCTGGACGGGGCGGTGCTGGTTCTGTGTGCGGTGGGCGGGGTTCAGTGTCAGACGATGACGGTCAACAGGCAGATGAAGCGCTACAACGTTCCCTTCCTCACCTTCATCAACAAGCTGGACCGAATGGGCGCCAACCCCTACCGGGCCCTGCAGCAGATGAGGTACAGGAGGTCACTGCAGAGACTGGTTTCAGTTCTGTGTCATCGCCAATACTTCAGGGTGCTGATGGACTGCTGTATACAACTAGATTAATTCAGTTGTAATCCCACATAGAAATAATATACTAGGCATACTAAAACAACAGGGCTCCACAAGTAAAATATATGCTTGAAGTCTTATCAAGAGCTTATTAAACGCAGTGAATTTAGTTTACTTTTACTAAACAAAATTCGAAACTATTGTGTTGTTAACTCATCGCTTGCTTTTTGTTTTCCCTCATGCCTCTTTCTCAGAACCAAACTGCAGCAAAACGCAGCCTTCCTCAACATCCCCATGGGTCTGGAAGGCAACATGAAAGGCATCATTGATCTCCTAGAGGAACGGAGCGTGTACTTTGAAGGCCCCTTCGGGTTAGTGGTTTTATTCCATGCAGCTGGTTAACAATCACTTCTTATTAACGGTTTTTAGATACTGATGCCCTTTGCGTATTTTCATGTTTCAATGCGATCGTGTTTCTTGCTCTGGTAGCCAAAGCATCCGATTGGACGAGATCCCGCCTGAGTTCCGTGCAGAAGCCAGGGACCGGAGGCAGGAGCTGGTGGAGTGCGTGGCGAATGTGGATGACACGCTGGGAGAGATGTTCCTGGAGGAGAAGGTTCCCACCATCTCAGACTTGAAGGTGGGTGCCTCTCTGCCCACGCGTGTTTGTATGGAACTCTTATGAAAGAGAAATTAAACCTGTTCACGATCATCTCGGTGGGTTGCAATCTTGAAGTGAGTCACCAGGGACTGTGGAATATAATAATATATATATTATATAATATATATATACACCGGTCCTGAGAATGTATGCATTTTAAACGTTTGCAGTTTTAATTTATGCATTTTGTCGGTTTCATTGATTAGCTATCCAAGATGAAGACGTTTGAATGTTTGAAATTCTCAGTTTTTTGACATGGTAATGGGCTGCATGTTGCTTATTTTACCTCGTGGGACTTGGACCAGACGTACCACTACAGATGTCACATTGCATGGAAAATGCGTGGGACCCTCGTTCCAGGGTACCGTTTACTGCTCATTCACCACCCGTCTGCCTTCGCGTTCTGGTCCTCTGCCCCATCAGGCAGCCATCCGCAGGGCCACGGTGCAGCGTGTCTTCAGCCCGGTGCTGGTGGGCACGGCGCTGAAGAACAAGGGGGTCCAGCCACTACTGGACGCTGCCCTGGAATACCTCCCCAACCCCACAGAGGTCAACAACTACGCCCTGCTGAATGACGAGTGAGTGGGGTTCATACTTACGTTCATGATGCGTTTGCACTAGTCTTGGGAGAAGGGTATTATTCTGGACTCATGTTTGGTATGTTTCATATCTTAGGGAGTCCAATGAAACCTCTAAGATTCTGATGGACCCAACAAGAGACAATTCGAGGTCTTTTGTGGGGCTGGCCTTCAAATTAGAGGTACGTATAGGTTTAAATATGCACACTCCACATTGATTCAAGGTGTTAATGACAACCTATCAACAGGCATATAGTCAATAGGAACATTTGAAGGAAATTAAGACATTATATTTAGCTACTTTCAAAGGGAACAGAGCAGTTTGGAAAGTCAACCACGTGCTCGGTTTATGAGGTGAATGAACTCGGCCATGAGTTTACTGAACTCAACTTTCTTTCTTTCCCCTCCTCCGTTACCAGGCCGGCCGGTTTGGTCAGCTGACGTACCTGCGCGTATACCAGGGCTGTTTGAAGAAGTCCGAGTACATCTACAACACACGGACGGGGAAGAAGGTCCGAGTGCAGCGGCTGGTGCGTCTCCATGCCGACCAGCTGGAGGTGAGGAAATGATATAAAAGCCAGACCCAACCCGTGTCAGAACCGTGTATTCACAGGAGGATTCATCACAAAATGTGAGAAAGAAAAGGGATTACTGAAGGCCATAAATCCTGAGAACCTAACCTAACATAAGTCCTGAGAGACTTGTTTTACTCTTACAGCCCTCATTGATACTCATGTTTCATGAATGATTTTCTGGGTACCCACCTCTGCTCCAGGACGTGGAAGAAGTGTATGCAGGGGACATATGTGCTCTGTTTGGTATCGACTGTGCCAGTGGAGACACCTTCTCCACCAAGACAGCCTCCAATCTCTCCATGGTGGGTCACTGTAATGAGCATGTCCTGCTCCTATAGAGATCTAGCAGGCTTTCCAAAATATTACTCTTATTCTTACTTAATATCAGTCATATTCTTATCGCGTGAACAAAATATTTCAACACGTGGTCGCCCCGCAGGAGTCCATCCACATTCCCGAGGCTGTCATCTCCATGTCCATCAAGCCGGCCAACAAGGTAAAGAGCTACCGGCCGTTGGATGCAAGAACAAACCTTGACCACTTGCCCCATCTGTAGCCATTTCCTGATCCTCTCTTTGTTGTTGCCTTGCTCTGGTCCAGAACGACGCCGATAAATTCTCTAAAGGCATCAACCGCTTCACCAGAGAGGACCCAACGTTCAGGGTGCATTACGACTCGGAGAGCAAGGAGACCATCATCTCAGGCATGGGAGAGCTGCATCTGGAGATCTACTCCCAGGTGGGCCGGCTCACATGGAATGCAAAACAGTTTTTCCGATATTCCCAGTGTTCCCTTGCAAAGCATACAATCAAGTAGAATCTATGTATCGTTTTATGTAGTTATTAAAAAATATTTAGTTATTTATGAATTGTGATCTGCAGAGAGATACCTGGCATTCAGGACCAGGTAGGCCTACAGACTGTAGAAATTGGGTTTGAACCCAGAACCTTGACCAGGTGTAAACAGGCGCAAAAAAGAATCAAACGGTTGTTTTGAAGTCAACGGGGATATAAAACCTCTATCCTGCAACACTGAGTCAAATGGTCTTAATTGATGGTTTACCTCCACCCAGACAAACCACGTGGTCGATGGTTCTGATGAATGGTCTGTGTGTGTGTATGTTTGACTGGTAGCTCTAGCTTTTCCTTCAGCTTTCCCCAGGTTTCAATTCCCCAAGCTTTGCTCTTTAACTTTATCTAGCTGACGCTTTTGTCCGAAGCATCTTACAGTAAGTGCGTTCAACCATGGAGAAGAGTCACGCAATGTATCAAATTAGCCTACTGCTTCAAGTCCGACATTATGGAAGAGATTTGGATAGATTTTATTTTCACGGCCAAGATGCAGTCTGAGCAGATGAAGCATGCGAAGACGTGTAAGGTTGCGCTGTTTTGACGTCAAAGGGAGCTCAGTCCTCTGTTGTGGAGCCAGGAAAGCAAGGTTTCGAGGTTTCGTTGAGCGAGGGGTGGGGTGGTAGTGGCCCTGGTAGTTCCCCCTACAAGACTCTGCGTCGTTTAGCGGCTGTCTGGTTTCAGTGCCATGCGTCTCTTCGTGATTGACCTCAACTGCTCACTCCACATTCTTAAACGCTTAACAGTGCGTGCCAAAAGTATTTGAATAAGCAATATTGTTTTCGTATCCACATTTAGACATCCAATTTTAGTTTTTAGGCATATTTCCAAAAAAAGGTATTTTTATCCTGGTGCTGTGTCTGATAAAATTTGATGAAAAACTACACTAACCTTCCAATGCCCTTCTCCTCTTTCTGCCTTCCAGAGGATGGAGAGGGAGTACAATTGTTCCTGTGTGATGGGGAAACCCAAGGTAGCTTTCCGTGAGACGATCACCGGACCTGTGCCGTAAGTGACGATCCTCCAGTAAGACGACTGAACACAATTGAGACTCAGGGAGGCTTTGAATGGAGATTGTTGTTTATTAGGAAGTGCCGAAACGTAGAGCGTTATGTCTCTTATATTTATAGTACATTTACCATACTATTTGTGTCTTTTAAATCTAAGACAAACAAAGTGCATTATATTTGTAGCTGCAGCCGCAACCTGTGAATGCTCACCACCTCTGCACATCTCTCGATACATGCATGCAGCAGGATGATGTGCTGTAGTGCATTGACGGGAGGTCGGCTGTTACTGGGTTTGAGGAGGTTCACAATGATTGCATTTAGGCAGCTTTTCCATCTGGAAAGCTTTCACTCCCTCTTCTGGAGACCAGGTGGCAAGCAGCTTCCAGTGGATAATCTCCTGCAACCCATGATGGAGCAGGCGTGAGAAACGTTATCCCAGCTATAGTACCGGGCCGTAGTGAGGCAGCCGAGTGTGTGGTACAGTTCAGTGCAGGTGAACGTTCCCGGTGAGAATCTGTATCATGATCAGATTGAATGTGTGGTTGCTTGTACTGTAACGTAAACATCAGAAGCTGGTTTCTTACCTGAGAAACCATCTCATGCAGAAGAACATCATAGTTGAACCTCAGCTGGTTGTTTTCTGTCTCCTGTTTGGTCCACAGGGGAGGGAAACGTATATTGGTTGGCCTCAATTTCATAACAAGGCAATGAAACTATAACAACATAGCATGAATGTTCTTGATGTATTGATATTATCTAAGCAGAGTTATTGTGTCTTCATAACACCGCCACTCTTAAAAGACTACATATACCTTAAAAGACTACATATACCCTGGATGGGTTTCAAGCATTGGCTTTAAGGTGTTAAGTGATTCGTGGCTTCTTTTGGACTCCCTGCTGGAGGAGAAGAGAAGAAGATGTGTTGGCAGCTCACCAGTTGTGTGACGTTGACCACCTGGGCCATGTTGTACAGGGTGTTCTCGCTGGATTCATTCAGCATGATGAAGCTGGAGGCCACGCCCCCCAGGTGCCACAACGGCTTCATTCCAGGGTCAATGTGTCCATAGCTGTCTGTTGGTCAATTCAGTGGGCACAGGACACAGGGGACATTATTGTTAACGCCCTGTCTGAGAAGAAGACATCCAAGGGAGATTATGACACAGAATCATTTTAGAACGTCAAAATTGGGCCATTGTCTGTTTTGGCTCACGTATTAGATGCACACGCAAATGGTTTGACTGCACAATACCTGGCAAATTATGTCCTGACAATAGATTCTGTCTGGTGTTGTACTGGCTGTACAAGGCATCCTCGTCAGCCGTGGTGTTGAGTTTTAAATTGCCTTCACACGAAGCAGTCACCTGGGGTGGGCCTACAGTGTTGCCCCCTGGAAACACCACCTCCGCTGTGCACCTGTCTGTCGTCTGGAGCAGACCAGTCACAAGGTTAGGTTGCAGAGGGAGGAAACAGAGGGGGACTTTAGCTGGAAGAGTTTTTGGATTTAATATTTTATTAAATAGACAGAGGTACTCCAGGATCATTATCATTAGTAAATGAGGGACATCGTATGTCTTTTTTTTTTTTTTTTAAACACAGTGGTGACTCCTGGCTTATTCTCCAGTGTGTTTCCATTGCTCCTGTCTGGCGGTGATCATGAGTCAGAAGCTCTTACGTCGCTGATGCAGTCCTGCATGGAGACCTCCAGACTGTATTTCCTCCCCGAATCCCCCACCTCCTGAAGAATACAGCAAACCATCACTGGTACTTCTCCGTGGCGCCCGACTGAAACACCCTGTGAACTACACAACGGAGTGTCGTCCAAACCTTCACTCTTGTCAGTGAGGAGCCACGTCAAGCTCCGCTTACCTCTGCGGTGGCGTTGTGGACTTTCTGCAGCGTGACCCACCAGTAGGGCGATCCGTAGCGAGTGTTCAGGTAGTGCTGGACCACTTTGGCCGCCCTCTGGGCCGGGTAGTGATGTGGGTTCAGGTCCCCGGTCTGCATCACAGTCTCTTCAAGATCCACCTGCTGTTGTTTGGGTGGTGGTGGTGGTGGTTTCAAACAGATATTGGAAAGGAATGATGAATAAGTAGAGAGCAAGCATGTGGGGAATGGGGAAGGGAGGAAGGGCTTTACAGCCAGAAGAACTTTGACCGTGGGGTGTGTGTGCAGGGAGGAGACGCTGACTGTCCTGTTCTAACTTTAGATAAGGAGTGGTCGCTGTGGGCGGACACAAGCTTAGAGAAGAATGTACAAAAGAGAGAGAGAGAAAAAGAGAAAAAAAGAGAAAAAACCGACAGTAGCTTTTAGTAGAAAGTGTGTCTTGCCTATGGATGAAATGGGGAAACTGTTTTTACTGCCCTACACCAACAAGACTTTACTTCCTGCTTGATGTTTTTTTTTTTTTTCAGAGACCCCACCCCCTGTTTTTTTAAAGAGACAGGCTTCGGCAAATCTTAGAGGGCACATTTTCCACTGTGTATTTGCAATCAATCTTTGTACCCTTTTCCATGAGAATGATGTCAAAGAGGAAAAGCCCATAGCTTATCATCCACCTACCATATTCATATACTTTGTTGTTTTTGAGTTGGCTCCAAACTGAGTGTAGTCGAACTCTGCCTGATGATCTGTATCAAACTGGATCTTGTGTTGTCTTCTTGTTCTGATTCACTTGGCCACAACGCTGAATGTTCTGTTGTTCTCTGTTTGACTTCAGGTTTGACTTCACCCACAAGAAGCAGTCTGGAGGTTCTGGGCAGTACGGTAAGGTCATCGGAGTTCTGGAGCCGCTGGATGCAGAGAGCTCCACCAAGGTGGAGTTTGATGACCTTACCGTCGGAACCAACATCCCCAGGCAGTTCGTCCCTGCTGTGGAGAAGGTTCGTGGTCCAACGTTTAGAAGTACACGTGAGGAAGCTGTCTGAGCCTTTTTGGTTCCATCACCTTTGAACATACTGAGACGGGGCTGGTTCTATGGATGGTACACCAGCATGAGAAGCGTGAAGAACCGCGTCTTATGTGTCTATAGGCATTTGGAAGTACAACTGTGGCTCCTCTTTCGTCTGAACATCAGTCCAAATAGTTAATTGGTCCACTCGAGAACTTAAAAGCATGGGAGCCGTACTGTAAAAAAATCACGGCCAAAGGAACCAGCCGTGGGCCAAACGTTAACATGACGGTGAGGTTTGCACGGTGAGCAGTGTGTGTTTATCGTGTGTTTACTCGCTCTCCGTCCCGCAGGGGTTCAGGGATGCCTGCGAGAAGGGCCCCCTCAGCGGACACAAGATCTCGGGGGTCAGGTTTGTTCTGGAGGACGGAGCCAACCACTTGGTGGATTCCAACGAGATCTCCTTCATCCGGGCAGGAGAGGGCGCTCTCAAGCAAGGTGGGAGTGTGGCTCACGGCTTGTGTTCAGGCAAGACCAGTCCAGGGGTTAGGGGGTCAGCACTCCCCAGAACCTCATGAAAGGTTCTGGTTCTCCTCGGGCAACATCTCACCTGCTCATTAAAGTTATGTGGCTGAACAAACAAAACACTCTATCGGTTTGGATTAAAGTGTCTGCTAAACGACTTTCTAGTGATGGTAAACAGTTTATTGTATTAAGTTTGGTATTCTTTGGTCCCTCTCTCTCTCTCTCTCTCTCTCTCTCTGTCTCCCTCCTCCATGGCCCCCCGTCTTCAGCCATGGAGAAGGCCAACACAGCCATCCTGGAGCCCATCATGTCCGTGGAGATTGTGGCTCCTGATGAGTTCCAGGGACCGGTCATCGCCGGGGTCAACCGTCGCCACGGCGTCATCACAGGCCAGGACGGAGCAGAAGGATACTTCACTCTGTATGCCGACGTAAGTGTGCTGATACGCTGCCAAGTAGCTGTTCCCTATCCCCCACCCGTGGTATGCACGGTAGTTCAGTGTATTTGTGAACATGATTCATCCTCTGTATTCCCCACAGGTCCCTCTCAACGATATGTTTGGCTATGCCACAGAACTGCGTTCCTGCACGGAGGTATTGGAATAACTAGCAAAACTCTCTCTAGTCTTTCGCTTCCAGTGTTCCCCGTGGGAGTAGTGCTGTCATTTGATTGCGTAAGCGGTAATATTGGCGTTCCCACAGCAAATGTGTTTGGTTGTGTTTTCTCAAGGGGAAAGGAGAGTACACCATGGACTACAGCAGATACCAGCCCTGCTTGCCTGGCACACAAGAGGAGCTGGTCCATAAATACTTGGAGGCCACAGGTCAGCTCCCCGTCAAGAAGAAAACATGGAAAAACTGAGGGATCCCACTTCTGGACTGAATACTGGACCCTGACATGGCCCTCTCACACAACCCTTCTTTCACCCTCTGCTCACTCAAGTGCAGCCTGGACTTTGTGTTTAACTCACAATGTTACATTGTACATATTTGCAGACCATGGTTTCTCTTCGACCGCCCTCATTTCCAACTCTCGTATTTATGTTTTCAGCAGTACTATTTGGTTACTAATCCAGCACCTGACTGGATGGTGGATGTGAGTGTCTGAACTGGCCCCTTCAGTAACAGGTTTTGTAATATGTACAGAATGTTCTTAAAGTAAAAATAAAACATTTTATGTTGCCATCGGTGCTGCTCAATGGTGGTTTATACAACTTTAACTGTTTAGATATTTGAAGACTTTCTTGGAATTAGTGGCACCTATGCAAAAACACCATCAGCGCTGTAAGGCGACACATTCAGAAACCAAAAGACCGTACATTAGCTCCTTGTGTCAGGGCCCTTACCTCCGCTGAGACGGCTGTGGTGGTGGGGTGGTCTGCCCTCAAGTCCAGTTCTGGCCTGACGGTCGCCTGAGGAACCCCGTGGACCGCGGTCACCAGAGCAATGACCCACAGGATCGTCATACTGCTGGTTGCAGGAGAGAACACCAGCCGCAGAGAGGAGGAACTTGTTTGGGAGTCTGCCGGCTGGGTGCAGGCAGGAGAATGAAGCTGCTTCCCTGTGTAGTTATACAAGACCTGGGGGCGGGGTGGGAGAAGAGATTGTCCAGATCCTGCTGTCTTACTGGCACGGTCCGGTCGGTCTGCTGTCCTATCTAAACAAACTGCTCCTCTTCATCGTCATCTGCCCCTCTCACTCGATGGTCTCCGTGTTTCAGCACGCACCGCCTGGAAGCTTCCTGCACAGGAAAACAACAGATCTGTTTTTCAGGGAAACTTCTCGGGCCGCTGATGTAACAGGTGGGAGGTAAAGAACACAGACTGCAGAGCTTCACTGCAGGCCTGTGAGAACGACGGACTGGAGAACACGTTGGGAGTTAAAATGTTTTTATTGGAATTTTTAAGGTTTTTGGTAACTTTTCTTTCAAAACTAAACCCTGGAGAGATGAATAATGCATCTCCTTTTAAAACAATCTGAAGACACTTGACAGCTGGAGTCTACAACATAACATTGAAGACATATTCATAAACCGTACAAAACAAATACCAGGAGCAGCTTTGATTGCACTGCTTTATCTATTCTACAAACCAAATAACATAACATAACGCAATGCCAGAATTCTTCAGTCTCAGATAAAGAACATGGAACACAGAGTAAAACCTCAACACCCTGAACTCAAACATTATTCATATGTTCCTCACACAGCAGACAAAAATTGTGCGTAGTTGTTGATTTAAAATGTGATTTATGTCACAGTCAGTCATGTTCACTTGCGTGAACATGAAATGAGAAAATGTTCTAGTGCATTTGCTGGTACAAAGTACACTAAACCACGTTTCTTATCTAATGTACAAAAGATGGAGGGAGTTTATCAGCATCTACCGATGTTTCGCGCTACAGCTAGGACACAGTGCACATCCTGCTGATCTTCTGATCTTTCTTTCTGTGAGCCAACATTCTGACGCAGTCCCTGATGCGGCCGTCCCCGTGACCGCGACTCCTCTGGCTCGGACGGCGGTCGGTTCCCACGTGCTGTTCCGTGCGCGGGCCGCGTGACGTTCCCGCGTCCCGGTTGCATCTGCGCAGCGCTGGGTGGGCGGGGAGTTGGTCGATGAGCTCGTACAGTGTGAAGATGCAGAAGGAGATCTCGTCGTAGGCCGTCCTGGTGCCGCACTCAAACAGGCAGGCGAAGGCCACGGCGGGCGGGGCTCCCGGGGAGGGGGCCAGCTCCAGGGAGGCCAGGTCAGAGTAGGCGCTGTGGCCCTCGTAGATCACCCAGGGCCCCGACCAGCTGTCCGGGTCGCGGGGGAACGGGCTGAGGAAGACCCCCAGGTCCTTGCGGGAGTTGGGCCATGTCGGGTGGGAGTACACCACCCAGGTCGGGGTCAGGAAGTTCTCGGGGGATGGGCTGGGTGCCCGTGTGGCTTGGGGTGCAGACCCAGACCTGCTGCAGTCCGCTGTAGGTAGAGGGGAAGGTCGGAGGGAGGTACTGAGGGCAGCGTTGCCGGACGCTGCGGTGGAACTGGCTTCGGAACGTCCCCGGGTTCCATCGGTGCCGGTTCTGCTCGGGTGACCCGCACGGGATGTCCAGTGTCTGGACCGCCCCGGGCGGAGCGGGAGGGTGACGCCGGGGGTCTCGCTCCCCCTGCGGGGTCTGCGGAGGTGAACGGGGGCGGGGAATCCCACAATGCTACCGTGGCAACCGTTCTGAGGCTCCACCAGCCGCTGCACCAGCTGTCCCTGCTGAAACACGGCCCCGCCGTCCAGGCTCAGCGCTTGCACCCTGCACCCCAGGGGGCTCCGTGCGTTGCAGTACAAAACGTTGGCGCCGTCCTCCTGGTCCACCGACACCATCTGACACTCCACGCTGTCCGGGCCCGGCACGGCCGCCCCGAAGTGCCAGGTGCTGCCGTGGGTGTCGCTGTGGAAACAGAAGGAGCGTGGTGTGGTCTGGCACAGCTGGCTGAAGCACTCCTTGCAGTCGATGTGGTAGGCATAGGCCGGGATCAGTAGGCGGCCAGACTTGAGCTGGATGCCGTGTCCCGGACCCAGGGCGAAGGTGGCCCACTCTGGAGGGAGGGAAGGGGGGGGGAGATGAGTGTTTGGTGTTCAGCTATAAACAAACTTAATAGGCTTGTGAATTGTATCGTTCAGTAGTTTTTATTCTGTATTCCATCATATTTGATCCAATATTGAACATTTCCATTACTTAAGTACATTTTTCGTTCAATTCTGCTGGTACTAAGTGAGGATCATCATCAGGTTATCATATTCATCCTTTATCCCGTTGGCACCCTGAATATACATCATGTAGTATCATTATTATGAGTCATTCATTACTGATGAAGCGTAAACGTATCATAAAGTCCAATCCTTCTATCGATCATGTCATTGACTCCTACCTTTGATGGTGTCCCCGATGACCCTCTGGGTGAGGTCTGTGGTGGGTCCCCAGGTGTCCCCCCCGTCGGTGCTGGACACACAGCAGAGACGCGTCACGTTCTTCCCCGACACCAGCTGGTAGGACTCGGAGATGTGGCCCAGGACCGCAATGAAGAAGAGGAAGAGTGTGCCGGTGAACTCGTCGTACACCGGACACGGGTTCATGGAGCGGTGGCCCGGCAGTTGGGCGGAGCCCAGAACACGCAGGTCCTCCCACTGGGGACACGGAGCCACGTGATTGGAGGGGGGGGGGGGACGAGCACAAACCAAACCAGGTAGGGAGTAAAAGGGAACAACGTCTTACAAATGTTTGTAAGACATTTGTAAGACGGTGTTCCCTTTTGCTTCCTACTTTGGTGATGCCCTACCTTGAACGCATGATTGAAGAACAAAGGTTGTAGGTTCAAAACCCATTGTACACTGTCTACCTGAAGGCATTCCTGAGCAGGATGCCTTATCTGACAGGTATCTAAGAAGTACAAAATCAAAAGTCACTTTGCACCAAAGCGTCTCCATCGTAGGAATAATTGGGGGTTGCCGCCCTTCTCAGACAGCCACATCTGAACACATTCTGTACTCCTGCTCCTAGACAAAGACTCCCAATGATCACAAGAACACAAGAATAAAACCAAGAGCCATCAAGTGAAAGCCCTCGGGGCGCTGACCCACTGACCTCCACGTAGTTCTTGAAGAAGGTTCCTCTCCTCAGGACCAGCAGGTGGGCCTGGGAGTCGGACGGGCTGAGTCTCTCCTCACAGAAGGCCAGGAAGGAGCTGGAGTGTGGCAGGTACAGCAGCGCCGGCACCCGGTAGGTCACGCCGCTGGCCTCCTTCCTGAACAGAACCGACCTCGCCGGGAAGTACGGGGTCCGCATGGTGTGTGTCTGTGTGTGTGTGTGTGTGTGTGTGTGTGTGTGTGTGTGTGTGTGTGTGTGTCTGTGTGTGTGTGTGTGTGTCTGTGCGTGTGTGTGTGTGTGTGTGTGT
>OMKQ01085545.1:0-18136 GCA_900302335.1 Phycis phycis | reverse complement strand
GAAAAGTTCTGTTGTGGAGGGGGGGGGAGAGAGAGAGAGAGAGACAGAGAGAGCGAGAGAGAGCGAGAGACAGAGGAGAGCATGAGGAGACGCTCGCGGCCCCCGGAGCCACGCCCCCGTACCCCCCCGCCTGGGCAGTGCTCGTCTAGTGCTTTGCAGCGTCACGCAGCACAGTAACCTCCTCACTGAAGGTCACAGCTCGCCGGGTCAGACCAACACGGGCAGCTCGGGCCTCAGACAGGAATGTTCCAACGGGGCATTCAAAAAATAAAAATAAACGTGCGACCGGTCGATCAATTCAAAGCATTCATTGCAACAACAACCAAAAAAATAAGTGTTGGTATTTTTTAAGCAATGAATGCTTTCATTGTAGGAAGCATCAGCGTGTTCTCAGTCCCCCCAGACCCGAGGCATCGCTGCGGTGCGATGCGTCCACACAGGGACACTCGGCCCCGCGGCGCCTCAGACCCTCCCCCCCGCGGGGCTCACATACCTGCTGGCACCGTTCACACTGGTAGGGCTTCTCCCCGCTGTGGACACGCTTGTGTCTTTCCAGGTGGTAGCGCTGGATAAACCTCATGTCACACATGTCACAAGCAAATGGCTTCTCTCCTGAAAGAGCAGGAGATACAGTCAGTCAACACATCCAGGCTCCCTAGCAGCAACAACAGCAATCACAGTAATAACAACAGTCGTCAAAGTCATTGCAATAATCATAGTAATAATAATAATAATAATAATAATAATAATAATAATAATAATAATAATAAAACAGCATGCAATTTGGGGTCACCAGTTACATTGGCAACAGTTAGAAAAACTAAACATCTAAAAACTAAAAACTCACTCTAATGATGACATTAAATTTTTATACTCTGCATTCAACTGATTCATTTTAGATTTTTTTTTTCTTAAAATGCCTCGTCATCAACTCAGTATGTGTAGATCAGAGTGGAATTTCAATTATTTTTTTAAGTCTATGCAACACGTTGCCCCCCCCATTGTAATCATTTTGAGGCTGGTTCAACATCCCATCAAATGACTTGACAATCCAAACTCGAGTTTGTTTTGATTAGAAGGGAAGAGCCTTACTCGGTTGTGTGGGCACGGTAAACGAACGCATACCAGTGTGAGTGAGGCTGTGTCTCTCCAGGTGGTTACGCTGAATAAACCTCATGTCACACATGGAACAAGCATACGGCTTCACCCCTACACACACAGAGCAATGCATTAGCCCTATCCTCCAGCGGCACAAGAACAATCAACTCACAGACCCATGCTAACCCTGGGCCCCCAAGATCCATTCATAATCACATTCCATCGCTAACGTGGGATCTAGGTAGGAAACTCTTTGAGACATGCAAAGGATTCTAAAATGTTGAAAAATGGGACAAACTGCTTTACTGGCATCACTGACTGATTGTATATAAAGTACATAATCCCTACCACTGAAGAGTCCTCGCTCTTAAAATAACATTGCTATGTCCAGTTAGCTGGACATGTGTTTTCATTACCCTCAATTATCATTGGCACATGTAGGGCAACTAGCTAAAAAGGCTGTAAAAAGATTCAATATATATCAAGTGTCCTGCATTCCCAAACCTAAACATCCAATTCTACCAAACAATGTCGACCTGACCAAGTTAGGAGGCCTCTAGCTGTACAACACCTCAAACCAAACCAATCACGCCTTCTTAATCCTCATGGATACTGCCTTAAACCCCTCAGGGTCAACAGTTTGACAGGGCTTTTTATCATCACACGTCACTGTGAGAGTAGCATTTAGCACTCCATTACTTGGGAACCAAACACTCCACAAGCAAGTTGACTCAGATCAGGAATCCAACAGACCCCAGTGCGATGTGACAACATCTACCTTGTGACATCAACAAGCAGTCCATGCCAGGTCACCTCCTCTAGCCACGGTCTCGCAACCAATCCCAGCACTCCCTTGGGATCTCTGAACCACAACAGCTCCAACGTACACCAGGCTACAGGTTTATTGGGCTCATGAGTCGGTAGATCTCCTCTCCTGTCACCAGTAGTCTGGTGGTGCCAGTGTGATACGGTTGGCCATGATAGCCACCCAACAACTGAACATCATTGCTGATTATAGTCAACCCATTCAGACAACAGGTGATCTCCAAGTGGCCCAACGTTTTGCTTGCCATCATGTCAAAAGGCATCACCGCTGAATAGTTGTAGCAGCTAGCGCTCATTGCTACAGCAGTCTACAGTCCCCATGTGTGGACCCCACCCAGCTACTTGAGGTGACATGGAAAGGCTCTCGAGGCAACTGAAGACTGTTCACAGGTCGAAGTAGCAGCAACTGTGAAATAACTATGCTGTGTTCCTCTCTGCATGGTACAGCATCTCAGTGTTTGAACTGTTCCTCTAGATGGTTTGCACATTTCCACTTATATTCAGGACCATCCCAAAGCCGCGTGTAAACTACAGGGGTGGAGCTGCAGCATGGCCGTTTAGTACACTTAAGATAGGAATACGCCTCAGTGTGGAGAGATGGAGACGACGTGGAACCCAGTGGTTTGTATGGTCAATTGAAGATTATTAGCAGAAATGACTGGAATGTCCAAACTATTTTGGAGGGCAAGCCCCAAAATGAAGCCGTCAGCCGGAACATGCCATCTGATCACAGACTACTGGAGTTCACACGAGTGCGGTTCTGAGCAACAAGTGCCAGCAGGAACCCGCGGGCCGAACGTACTTTCTGTAAGTCCTCAACTCTACGGGGGTCACATGTTTTACAGCCTTTTTAGCTTGTTGTCAAAAGTGCCAACAATTTGGGGGACGCAACATATTTACTGATTACATATCTCTTCAGAGAAAACCTAGAATTCCTCCAATATGGCCCAAAACTAGAACGGCCAGGGTGCAGGGACGCATACCCGAGTGAGTGAGGCTGTGTCTTGTCAGGTGGTAACGCTGAGCAAACCTCATGTCACATATGGTGCAAGCATAAGGTTTCACACCTAAACGTAAAGCATCAATACATTATCATCAGCCATAATAATTATCCCTTTCAGATTTCAAGAGCCGCAGTTGAATGCTACAGTTGAATGCTACATGAATTGTAAACAATTGGCGGAATAGGATTTTGGGTTGTCAACATTTGTACCAATTTTTGTGATTCAATGTCTTACATCCACATTTATGAAAACAAAATGGTGTACTGTTTGTGGGCGTATGCATACCCATGTGAGTGACGCTGTGTCTTGCCAGATGGTAGCGTTGGAAAAACCTCTTGTCGCACATGGTGCATGCGTAAGGTTTCACACCTAAACGCAAAGTAGCAGTATTACGTTACTGGGCCTCACGCAACCCACGGCTTTTTTCTCAATGAACAACATCTATTGGTCATCAAGCAAACATACAGATAACCTTTCAGATTCTGAGCAATTGTTTTGTGATGCCAGACATCAAAGAAGGGAATAAGCAAGGAGAATTTATAACTGCAGAACTGACACATGGATCGGACATTAGCATTTTTATGTTCTTATCAGCAAAGATGTAAAGGCAAATAAAAAGGCCGTGTCTAAAATAAACTTATACAAATCTTAAATATACAGTCATGAATAAAATCCTTCCTGCCACGAGATGTCCTGGGCGCGGTGCACGGACCCCTACCCGAATGAATGACGCTGTGTCTCGCCAGGTGGTAACGCTGAAAAAACCTCATGTCACACATGGTGCACGCGTATGGTTTCACACCTAAACGACCAGAGCATCATGTGTTAATTTTAGAGTTGGGTTGAAAAATTATGTTTTTTTTTTTTTGTATTTTGCATTCAAACTGAACCAAGTTAATGAAGCCTCAATAGGGAAAATGGTCAGTTGAGACCGTACGACGACTGGAGTCTCCTTGTAACACAGCGACTTGGCACAGCCAGCTCCTGAGTGGTTTTCACGCAAAGCAATGGAGATGAATGGGGTCGCATTACTTCCAGTTCCCTAAACTGGATATGACGTCAAATATTCGGAAACTTGAATCATACTTTAGATTCCAAGTATTACTTTATCCAAATCCAAAAGATGGATATTTCCAACATATAGAGCAAAACAAATCTTCCTTTGAATCCACGTTTTGAAAAGAGACCATGGTCCAGGTGTCCGTCCCGCAGTCCACGCCCGTCTCAGGAAATGTTTTGCCGAACAATCAGCTTCCAAGGCACTTTTGGGACCAAAATGTCTTTGACCCTATTCACTTTGATTGCTTTGAGAGCCCACTAGCCAACACATCTTATGTTAGAAGGAGACAGGGCCAGCAGGCAATGGCAGGATTTTGTTTTGGGATGCCATTTGTAATCAATAGCTAAATTCTGGCTTTTACATTGCTCATCTGATTGAAAAGTAGTTCTTATATCCACTTAAAACTAGATGCAAGAGTAGACCTTACCATTGGTACATAAATACACATGGTAACACTTTACAATGAGGGTACATGAATCAACCATTAATTCACATTAATTACTGCAGTAATATGCAATAACTAACAAATAACCAACAGTTAATTTACAGTTAAATAATGATCTAGTAATCATTTACTATGTGAATTTATGTTTACTAATGGTGTCCATGATAACTACAGTATTAATGTACGTAATATTTAATAAGGTTAGGGTATGTGTTAGCTGCAACCAACAAAACCTAACCTTAATCCGCATACTAATGCTATATAATAATACTTATTGCTGCATTAACTAATGTTAATTAATGGCTAATATCCCATTAGTTCATTGTTAATTAACTGTTAGTTAATGCATATTACGGCATTAACTAATGTTTATTCATGGTCAATTCATGTAACCTTATTGCAAAGTGCGCATACCATACACTCACTTAAAACTAAATCAGGTACAGATATATGCCATTCCTGGGCATTAAATCGACAGACACATACCCATATGAGTGAGGCTGTGTCTCGCCAGGTGCTGGCGCTGAAAAAACCTCTTGTCACACATGGTGCAAGCATAAGGTTTCACACCTAAACGACCAGAGCATCATGTTAATTTTATAACTGGTTTGAAAAATGCAAGACATTTTTTAGCATAAAAAGTTCAACAACCAAAAAAAAAATGTAAACGAAGTCCAATCGGAACAATCCATCAACCTGAGCTGAGACCCCAATGCAGCTTTGGCCTCGTTGTAACACAATGAGTTTGCTAGCATAGCGGTTTTCATGCAAAGCAATGGAGATAAATAGGGTCACATTTACGTGATATATAAATTGGGTAATACGATGAAAAAACAAAAACAAAAATCTAAAACATGCATAATAAACAAAATATCCTTTGGTCAAGTTTAAAAGACTGACATTTACAATGTATAGAGCAAAATAAATATTCCTTAAAATCCACATCTTTCGAAAGAAAACGATGATTCATGTTTCAGTTCCCGCAGGCCACACCCTTCTCATACAATGCTGTGCAGAACCATCGCCCTCCAAGGCACATTAGCGACTGAAATGAATTGGACCCTATTCATTCTGATTGCTTTCGAGAACCTGCTAGCCAACTCTCCTTGTAATAGAAGGAGACCAAAAGGAATGACTGAAATGGGGCCAGTAGGATTGCAGTATTTTGTTTTGAGATTCAGATTTTGTTTCGCCTGCCAATTGTGGTCAATGGCTAAATCACAAATGGCTTTACACATCTCAGATTGAAAAGAGGTACATACATCTACTTTAACAACACGATGCAAGAATAGACCTTACTTTTAGTACATTAGAAGTCATTTTAAACTAAATCAAGTACAAATATATGCCATTCCTGGGCATTAATCGGCAGACACATACCCATATGAGTGAGGCTGTGTCTGGCCAGGTGCTGGCGCTGAAAAAACCTCTTGTCACACATGGTGCAAGCGTAAGGTTTCACACCTAAACGACCAGAGCAGCAGGTTAACTTTGGAGCTGGTTCTAAAACATCAGACATCTTGAGCATTAGAAGGATTAGGAGACAAAACGGCAGTAGGATGACTGAAGCGGGCGGGAAGACAGCGGCAGGATCTTTACTTTCAGATCACTTTTGAAAACGTTTTTCAATATCCGCCGCCATTTGTGGTCAATGGCAAAATTCTGACCCTGATATCTGTCTTTTGCATTGATTAAAAAGAGGTGCTTAAACTGATGGACAACAGGATCTAAAAACGTTAAATAACCAAAACATAACACAGATGGACGTATTCACTACACACCTACCTAATATACATCTCAAAGTCAGATAATACACCTTGTCTTGGTGGAACTCGTGATTGCAGGGCCGTGCTCTCAACCCGGCTCGCTTTGTGTAGTTAGTACTTCATGGAAGTCTGAACCGCGGTAACTTTACTCAGCTGCACCGTCGCCTTGGTGTGAACATGATGTAACTGGCCCCTGACTTGGCCACATCAGAGTAAAGGAATTGGACACCCTCTTAGCGATGTAGCCAAGAGGGTAAATACACACTACCAATTAAATTGGTAATAATGGAAATTGGCTTGATTGGCCCAAGATGGAAATTGTTTACGAAATTTCTTGAGATTGGATTGGATTTAATGGAACATAATCTTGTAATGCTTAATGCATACCATGATAACCCTTCGCAATAAAGATTTCTGTTGCCCATCATTTTAAATCCACTTTAACAACTAGTTGCAAGATTACACCTTACTATTAGTGCATAAATACAGTATTTTAAAACTAAAATCAGGTACAAATATATGCCATTCCTGGGCATTAATCGGCAGACACATACCCATATGAGTGAGGCTGTGTCTTGCCAGGTGCTGGCGCTGAAAAAACCTCTTGTCACACATGGTGCAAGCGTAAGGTTTCACACCTAAACGACCAGAGCAGCAGGTTAATTATATAACTGTTCAAAAAATGCAATACATTTTGAGCCATAATCGTACAAGAATATTTTTTGCCTAAAAGGTTAAAATCCCTCTTTGTCAGTTGAGAACCTAGTGCAGTTTTTGTCTCCTTGCTAAACGAGTTAGCGGCCATTGCACAGCTGAGTGGTTTTCACGCAAATCAGTGGAGATGAATAGGGTCAATTTCTTCCAGTTAAATAAATCGCATTATATGGCCGAAAAAAAAATTCAACATGAATCATACATCATAATCCAAGTATTATTTATACATTTCCAGTGTATATAGCAAAAAAAATAAAATCTTCCTCAAAATCCATGTATTTTGAAAAGAAGAATCACGCAGAACCATAAGCGTCCAAGGCACTTTTGGGACTGAACTGAATTGGACCCTATTCATTTTGACTGCTTTTCTACAATGTGCTCGCCAACTCTGAACTAGAAGGAGGCAAGAAGGGCAGTAAGACTGACTAAATGTGGCAAGTAGACTGGCAACATTTTGGTTTGGGATGGAATGTTTTGAAAATGGGCAGCATTACAATTGAAGTTTCAGCTGCCATTTGTGGACAATGACAAAATTCTAACCCTGAAAATATGCCTTTACATTGCTTGTCTCAGATAAAATAGAGGTACTTAGATCCACTAAAGCAACTAGATGCAAAATGAGACCTTACTATTAGCGCATTAACACAGTACTTTAGAAGTGAATCAGGTACAAATATATGCCATTCCTGGGTATTAAGTCGGCAGACGCATACCCATATGAGTGAGGCTGTGTCTCGCCAGGTGGTGGCGCTGAAAAAACCTCTTGTCACACATGGTGCAAGCGTACGGCTTCACCCCTAAACGACCAGAGCATCAAAAGTTAATTTTATAGCTGGTTTGACAAAGAATGTACGTTATTCTTTTAGCACTGAAGCGTACGAAAGTGTACATGAAGCCTAACAGGCAAACCCCGGGAGTCAGCTGAGACCCGATTGCAGTGTTTGTCTCCTTGTAACACAAGGAGTTAGCTAGCTTAGCACAAGGGTCACATTTACTCCAGTTAAATAAATTCAATATGGCGAAAAAATGTCTGAAACATGAATCATAATAACAATATTGTTTGGACTAGTCCAAAAGACAGATTTTCAACATTAAGAGAAAACAAATCCTCATCATAATCAATGTCCTTTTAACAGAAAACCACGATTCAAGTTTCAGCGCCTGCAGTCCGCACCTTCTCATAAACTGTTACACCGCACCACCTACTCAGAGTTACTTCTGGAACTAACATGAATTGGACCCTATTCATATAGATTACTTTGAGAACCTGCTAGCCAACTCTCCTTGTATTAGAAGGAGATAAAAAGGGCAATAAGATTGACTGAAATGGGGCGAGTATACAGGCAGTATTTTGTTTCGGGATTAATTGTTCTTTGGAAAAGGGTAGCTTTTCAATTTCGACTGCCATTTGTGGTCAATGGCTAAATTCAGGCCCTGAATATCTGCCTTTGACTCGTCTCAGATTAAAAAGAAGACTTAGATCCACTTAAACAACTAGATGCAAGATAAGACTTACTTAGCACATTAATACATTTAAATGTCAATGAAAGATATCTGCTATTCTTGGGTATTATCGACAGGCGCATACCCATATGAGTGAGGCTGTGTCTGGCCAGGTGGTAGCGCTGAAAAAACCTCTTGTCACACATGGTGCAAGCGTACGGCTTCACCCCTATACACACAAAGCACCAACTTTAGCATTACGAAAAGAAACTCAACTGCCAAAAATGATCGGTTTAACTTGACTAATCCAAAAGGTTTAGTGAAGTCTGGTTGTGCTCAGCAGCGCGGCCGGTCAGTGGATATTCTGGCGTTTGACCGACAATAGAAGCTCTTTGAATGAGACAAAATATTTTTGGAATACAGCCCAAACTCTGACAATGGAGTAAGCATTGTTGGAAAACAGATGTCATTACCATCACCAAACCCATCAAATGCTGGACGAACATTCAAACCAAATTATAATTTCTTTAGCAAATGTTCAGACTGGCTTTGAAAATAAAACAATTTCGGTGGTTTTAAATTGCCAACGTTATGATTGTATACACATCTCTAAAAACAGGACATTTATGGAGGGGGAAAAAGTAATTTTTTTATGCTGATCACAAAAGATAAGACAATTTTAGGCAGTTGTTAAACAACTATTTACATGACATTTGAAATCGTTTTGCAGAGGAAGTGTATTGTAAAAAATGTAATGTTAGAGAGAGTCTAGGGGATACATGTGGCCCATTGCTCTGAGTTACTTTAAATGGGAAGCATGGGAAAAAAAAAAATCAAGGTGTGGTGAGATTATCCCCTGAAAGGTATTTGAGGGTTTTGGCTCTCTAGGAAAAGAACATTTGATCACTTTCAAATGATCCATGAAATGATTACCGATATAAAGCTGTGATCTATGTGATAAACTGATTAGGATATACTACTCAGAAAATGGACACAACGTCCAAACAATGACATACATACGGGATCCCATGTGTAAACTTTGATTTGTATTTGGTAGTGGACAGGTCACTTTTTAAAAAGTCCTTTCCACCTACCATTGCGGGGTCGTGTACTCAAACAAGAATAACACCGTATTGAAATACAGCTATGTGTTGTGCTGTACCAGGTGAAACAACATTTTGCCTCTTCCTCCTATGGCCATCTTAGGTCTAAACTGTCGGCCCAAGAAGACTAGACAGAGCTCTATGAGATTGAGGCTGGCTATCTCTCTGATATCACAGTGAATGGGCATATGATGTTACCCAGCCGTTCCTACGGCTAGGCGTTAGCGGCAGACGCATACCCATATGAGTGCGGCTGTGTCTCGCCAGGTGGTAGCGCTGAAAAAACCTCTTGTCACACATGGTGCAAGCGTACGGCTTCACCCCTAAACGACCAGAGCATCATGTTAATTTTAGAGCTGGCTCACAAATGTGTTTTAAAAAAAAATCATATTCATTGATACAACTCAGAATGTCTTCCAACAGAGGGAACTGGAACTCTTTAACAGGGAACAGAGGCAGCTACGAGGCCTGCCTCAGATTAATCATTTTCAAGGGGTACTTAAACCCACTATTGATATGTGAACAATATTTAACCCAAATCAAGCACATATACGATGAGGCATCCTGTACGTGTGTCTGGGTATCATCGACAGGCGCATACCCATATGAGTGAGGCTGTGTCTCGCCAGGTGGTAGCGCTGAAAAAACCTCTTGTCACACATGGTGCAAGCGTACGGCTTCACCCCTATACACACAAAGCACCAACTTTAGCATTACAAAAGTTATGCAGGATTAATTAAGGGCCGAGTTTAAAATACTGTTATGAGTTTTTCTGTATCATGACAAACATCCATTTAGGTTTATTTAGCTTATCTCTTATCTCAGCCATTTCTGCCATCTGTGGGAATTTTGCTTAAGTTGCTGACCCCAAAAGCCACCAAAATCTCCAAAGAATGGGGACAATTTCTAAGTAGGCAGATGCAGAAATCAAAACAACTACATTAACAAGGTCCATGCCGTGTTATCCCTCCATAATTCTAAATGCTATTTTAAAACATCTATAGTGTGGGTGATGGTAAGGTAAAGAAGACCAAAATAAGTCAAGCTATACTACTAGAAACCAACAATATTAAAAATGCCAACAAATAAATACAAATATTGTGGTACTGCAATGACATAGCAATTTTTACGAAAATAGGCAAATACCCTTTAGTAATCAGGGCAATTTTTTTACAACCTTTTTAGCTCATCAAACCGTGCCAACAAATAGGGATACAACTGATTTAGACTTTCGGTCACACAAACCTCCCTCAGGAATAGCGCAAAAACGATGTGAAATGGCCTGGGTGCAGGGACGCATACCCGAGTGAGTGAGGCTGTGTCTGGTCAGGTGGTAACGGTGAACAAACCTCATGTCACACATGGTGCAAGCGTAAGGTTTCACACCTAAACGTAAAGCATCAATACATTATTGTCAGCCTGCCCAATTGTTTCCGTTTCACAATCCATCAATGTAAAATGTAGCGGACATCTGTTTGTAATTGATGGGTTGTTAACCACTTTTGTTATCAATTCAATAAGAATTATGAGGGTATTTATGCATGAGTAGATTTCAAATATTTATTTCCCCAGCCAAATTCCTATAAAAAAGGATGGCATTAAGGGGTTCATATATTTAGTCCACAACTAAAACACATCACATGAGCTGATGATGTCTCTGTACTGCTTTTGTATACAGATGACATTACTTTTATATTGCAGATGGGCCAAAAAAAATAGAGATTCAAATCATGTTCAGTCCAAGAAAACAATTCTATGGGTCATCATAAAAACCATACAACTGGCCTAACTTGACCTTGTGTTTACAGTGTTATTGACACACAGATCTCAGTGGCATGGTTGAGGTGGGTAAGTGCATACCCATGTGAGTGAGGCTGTGTCTTGCCAGATGGTAGCGTTGGAAAAACCTCTTGTCGCACATGGTGCATGCGTAAGGTTTCACACCTAAACGCAAAGTAGCAGTATTACGTTACTGGGCCTCACGCAACCCACGGCTTTTTGAATTCATACCTATTGGTTATTAACCACACACACGCCAATTTCATGCAAAAATAATAAAACCCGATTCCTTTATTCATGTAATAATATTCTTAGTGAGGCCATTTTGCTGCATAAGCATATTGAATGTGGGTTATTTATGTTGGCTAATCTCAAATAAACAAGGATTGCACATTAGGACTTTACTTCTTTAAGACTAGAAGGGCCTGTGGTTAAAGCATAGGCACTTAAATAAAATCCCACAATCCTTCCTGCCACGAGATGTCCTGGGCGCGGTGCACGGACCCCTACCCGAATGAATGACGCTGTGTCTCGCCAGGTGGTAACGCTGAAAAAACCTCATGTCACACATGGTGCACGCGTATGGTTTCACACCTAAACGACCAGAGCATCATGTTACTTTTACTGCTCGCTCGACAAAAAAACGGCGCGTGTGTGTATATATGTGTGTATATATATATATCTATATAAACACACACACACACGTCTGATTATTACAACTTAAAATTGTGTCTTCCAATATGACCTAAATTGCTATAGGTGGTTAATAACCAATGTCTCACCCTGAAATAACAGGGGGAGAGAGCTAGTGCGATGCCTGTCTCAGATGAATTAAACGGGGTATTTAAATCCACTTAAACAACACATCACATGAGCTGATGATGTCATCTAGTGGCAATCATGACTAAGAGTATAATTCATTATCAATTGTACATGAAATATATTTAAATCATATCATAACATATACGATGAGGCATCCTGTACGTGTGTCTGGGTATCATCGACAGGCGCATACCCATATGAGTGAGGCTGTGTCTCGCCAGGTGGTAGCGCTGAAAAAACCTCTTGTCACACATGGTGCAAGCGTACGGCTTCACCCCTATACACACAAAGCACCAACTTTAGCATTACGAAAAGAAACTCAACTGCCAAAAATGATCGGTTTAACTTGACTAATCCAAAAGGTTTAGTGAAGTCTGGTTGCTCCCATCAGCGCGTCCAACAGAATATTCCAGTGTGTCAGAATATACACCCACTTTCCAATTGGGCAGTTCATAAAGATGAAAGAAATATACCAAAATCGTAATTGGGATAGGGCCAATGTTCAAATTAACAATGCGTGGGGGACAATGGAGACAACATGTTTGGAGAGGGAAAAAAAAGCCTAGTCATTTACAACCTGCCAAAAGATAGACAATGATTGGGCCAAATTTGTATTCTTCTTGAGCACATTGCAACTGGGTTTCAGAATAATACTACGTCGACTCAATTACACAATCCATAAATAATGCTTCTTGG
Organism: Phycis phycis; assembly: GCA_900302335.1. Lineage (NCBI taxonomy): Eukaryota > Metazoa > Chordata > Actinopteri > Gadiformes > Phycidae > Phycis > Phycis phycis. The sequence goes on along the minus strand of OMKQ01085545.1, from coordinate 5,381 downwards.
ACATTTCATTTTAAGGGGAAATGCTGGTTGTTTTCCACGCTGATCACAAAAAGTAAGACAATTTTAGGCAGTTGGTAAACATCTGTACAAAACAGAAGGTTTGACATGCTTTGAGAGGGCTGGAGGTGCCTCTGACTCAATCGAGTTCAGTATGTCATTTAATTTCATTCCATTGTAGAAACATTTCCCTTTGTACGACAACAGTGATAGCATTGTTCTTACTGATGGAAATATTAACGGGGTAGAATGGAAAGTAAGCCAAAATTCAGATTAGGGCATGGAACAATTTGGATTGAGATGTAGAACCTGACTGGATGACAGTGAACTCCATAAGTAGTTGGACAGCATGATTTTACATCTACACAGGTTCCCTGCTCTGGTGTAATACCTAAAAGTTGATGCAGATCATTTTTTGTATCGGAATTTTGAGGTATAGTGATATTGTTATTATTAAAGATGTTTTTCTTAGTTTTTGCAATTCAAAAAAAGGATCTGGCCATACTTTATTGAGTTACCATGAAACGGAGTTAAACAAGTTAAAACATAAAATGATGAGGATTGATGCGAGCATCATCCTGGTGGCCTGAATAGGGACCCGTATAAACCTGTATACGATGATGTACTGTTGCCCCACTGTTTGTCTGCATTGTTCTACCCATTCCATCATTAGCCATATTGTGCACTAGGCAGCTCTTTTGTGTAGGTAATTAATGTGATCTTATCGTTGGCCTGTGTGAGCTGTATATGAACATAAACTATTCAAATAAAGCTGCCACAATGCAAATACCAGTTTTCAGTATACAGATACAAACAACATAAAACATTTCTCATTTTGCCTCAATGCAGATGCAGGGGAAACTCAACAGTCACCACTGAATACAGTGTCTACATTATGTTTTGCAGACACGAAAATTGGCGTTATCATTAATGTATACTTACTACATCTATACAAATTTGGTGCCTTGACATGGACAACTACAGTTTCAAACAGCATGTATTTCTGCGTCAGTGACATTCCAACCAAAAGCTGATTGTTTAAAGTAGTCTGCTGTCTTGGTACTTGCGGAGCTTACTGCAGATGCAGCTTGATCAGGAGATCAAGGACATGAATAGGTAGCAGTACAAACTCGAGTTTGATGCAGCCATAGAAAGGTCCATATTGGGAGCATGCACAACCCAAGAGAGGGCCAACAGTGTCAACAGTTGATGAGAAAGGACGTACCAGTGTGAGTGAGGCTGTGTCTCTCCAGTTGGTAACGTTGGATAAATCTCATGTCACACATGGTACATGCGTATGGCTTCACTCCTAAACAAAGCACAAAACATATTATACATATTATAATTTACGTGTTTGAATATGGGAAGACATTGACACAAAATACAATATGAAATTGGTTCAGTTACATGTTCAATTAAATATCAATTATACAATTACATCAGGAACTTGATAATTGTACTTAATTTTACACAGAATCCATTAAAAAGCTCATTACATTCAAAAGTATGGATACTAAAGACATCAAAACATTAAATAGCAATCTTGTGATTTTGTAAAATGTATAGCACTTGTAGAAAAGTTAACAATGAACCAAACCAGTGAAAATAAATATAATCACTGGCTAATGTACTTACACCAAAAATGGTAGCCTCCAGTTTATGAACTTTAAACGGCATTTGATGTCCAAAATGACAATACTTTTTTGTAATGTGCTTTGGATCGATATGTGTGTAAATAAGACTAAAATAATGACTACACATGCAAATGTTGAAAGACAATATTCAGCAGAAAAGCACGTTTTTGGCAAAAGGATATCAGGGCCCTTTTAAGTGGACAGTTTCCAACAAAGTCTTATTCATTTCTAACTCTTTTTATTGCATTATAAGGAACTCTTAAAAGTAAAAAAAAATATTATACAACTTTATCATTAGGAGACAAAAGAGCATATTGTAAAAAGGGATTTACAGTAGAGGGGAAACAAATACAAGCATACCAGTATGAGTGAGGCTGTGTCTTGCCAGATGGTAACGCTGGAAGAACCTCATGTCACACATGGAACAAGCGTACGGCTTCACCCCTAAACGCATACAGTACCACACTTTAGAATCTGCTCTCAGGAGCTACGCAGACAACAATGACAATGTGAAAGTTAGCATCATACTGGTTGACTGGACAGGGACCCTTTTCTGTGTGTTCACAACTACTTCCCATGTATTACACACACAAGACAAGGACAAACACGATGCCATGCTACCCAACCTAGAAGCCATAGCAAGGATGGGGAATGAGTTCCACCTAAATGGCCCTCTAGAGACAGATAGCCGTGTTGAAACATGGCGACCAAACATAAAGACATAGGCGCTACGTTGAAGGGACATGCTCCCTGCCGCTAAGCACCCTGGGGGCCGGCCACGCCTGTGGAGTATGGTCTCTCTACCCCTGATGGTGTCAAGTGAGAGGGATAAGGTTAGACGCATACCCGTGTGTTTGAGGGTGTGTCTGGCCAGGTGGTATCTCTGGAAAAACCTCCTGTCACACATGGAGCAAGCATATGGCTTCACCCCTGCACACATGAGAGTCACAACTTATAAAGGCTGGCAGTGAAGGGGGTTACACCCGTTCATATCAATGTATTCAGAGACGCCAAACAGTACAGGCAGCGCATCTACGTCACCCGGAATTAAACAGATGAGAATTAGAGAAACTGGGTCAAAACAACATTACAATATTTCTGCAGTTGTAGCCCTCACTAATTGTATGTTCAGGACTTCCCTCAGCAACATGAGTGTTCCAAATAAGGCGATTCAGAAAATAACTCCCAAAGAGCAAGAAAAATTACAGGGCAATAATGTGTTTTTATCTCCTACTAATAACTTACATTTTAAGAAATATAAATCTAACAATAAAACAGATGTTTGCCATGCTGTCAACACTACGCCGCGGGTTCTGGGCTCGGACATAATGAGGAAGGCCGTCCCGTACCCGTGTGAGTGAGGCTGTGTCTGGCCAAGTGGTAGCGTTGGAAAAACCTCATGTCACACATGGAGCAAGCGTACGGCTTCACCCCTACACACGAGAGGATCAGATCATTATCTAGCAGACCGACAAACAACACACAACACGTTGGCTCTTAATCAAGGGAGGAGAAACAGACCAGCCTGTTCTGGAGCCGTTGGTATGTGTGCTGTAGGCGCTGACGGAGGCTCACTTATGTACACTAGGGTACCGCTTCCAGAGTCCAGCCCGGTCTGCTCGTAATCAGAACCAGGTGGCCCACGGTGGGATGGGGAACGGTCATTTACATCTACGTTCCACAAATAAGACTGGATCCAGTTACCTGGACACGACTATCGAGGAATCGTTTGGAGGTGGAGGCGAGGAAAGACAACTCCACTGTCAGTTTAATTTCACTTTTACTTAAGATGAGGCAAGATAACTTATCTAGAGAGCTGGGCGAGCAACGCATACCAGTATGAGTGAGGCTGTGTCTGGCCAGATGGTAACGCTGGAAGAACCTCATGTCACACATGGAGCATGCGTACGGCTTCACCCCTACATACACAAAGCATCAACACATTAGCTGAACGCAGTGTTTACAGCATCATTGAGATGCATCAGTCACACCAGACATTTTCCAATTATAATTGAGGGGGCCGGTGTTATGCATTATTCTGGTCATGAGCTTGTTTACGGGGATTCCTGTTTGTTGAAACAAGTCAAAACCGAGGATGGGTATAAATGTACAAGCGTACAAAACTGTCCAAGAGGAGCCATCAGCCATCACTTACAACTTACGTTAGAGATTACGCACATCTGAATAGCTGCCTCAAGCAGCACCAAACTCTTAACCATGCCCTGATTAGGGTCTCTGTATACAGCAAGGGGCCATGCATACTAGCTTGGGCACAGTATGATGGTAGGACTTAAATATTGACAAGGCTTCCGGTCTGATCACTGCTTTAATCCCTGCGGGAGTAACGTCTGTACAGCACCGGGCTTCTGCATGGCTAACGTGTGGTCTACCATGTTAACATTACATTAACATTACAGAACAGACTGAACAACCTGGACACGAGCGAATAGTCTTGGACATCAAAGGACTATTCTCTAGTGATTGTTTGGTATCACTGCTTTTTTTCTTGCTTGTTTGGTTTGTTATCTTCAGTTGCATTGTTAATAAAGGGATCTTGTTTATTCACTGCCATTAGTTTGACTTTATGTATATATGCATCGGTTAACAATCCTAGTTTGGTGTAACAGACAGCAAACGCCTCATGGCCAAGGGGCTGAGGGGCTGAGCATGGAAGGGTAGAAGGACTCATACCCGTATGAGTTTGGCTGTGTCTCTCCAGGTGGTAACGCTGGAAAAACCGCATGTCACACATGGAACAAGCGTACGGCTTCACCCCTACACACACAGAGCACACAGTTATTAGCTAGTCAACCTGCAGAAATCAGATCAAATGGGGCCTGACTAAAGGAAATCCCGTCACGAGTAATAAACCTCCATAGGCACATAAAGTACACAATTATAGACCCATCGTTGTCCGACAATAACTGATCTGGGACATGAAATGGGATATTGAAAAACAAACAAATGTATCAACTTAAAATAAGGGTGAACTAGGGACTACTTTCTGAACATTAAGAGGCGATGAGCCTGCCATGTACTTTGGGGTGAAAAATCAACTTACCGCAAGTCCTACTCTTAAAAACATGAAATAACGGCACATCATTTCACTCTATAATGGTGGGTCTGCATCCAGACCGTGGTAAGCCAGGGCTACCAGGCGTGTAGTCCTTTGATGTCCATGCATTGATTTCCTCCACAAGCCCATAATTAACCAATCACATCCCTCGCTTTGGCGCTGCACCTCTCTGCAGTGAGGCGTTCACAAGCCTGGGTGACCGTCTCACCATTACGAACAACGGCTCTGGTGTTAGGGGGACCAACACAACTGAACAAAAAACATCCTGTCCTTTAAATTGAGGATACTTCTGCTTTGTTGGAAATTACTGTCCACAGACAAAAATACACCCTGAGAACCTTTTGCTGTCCCACTGGTATGAGTGGAGGACTACAGATGTGGTTTGGACTTATGTAACATGGGCACGGTTAGAGGACGCATACCCGTGTGAATGAGGCTGTGTCTCTCCAGGTGGTAACGCTGAATAAACCTCATGTCACATACGGCACAAGCATACGGCTTCTCCCCTAAACCGAAGAGCACCAGTTTTAGTAAGAGGTCCCCACAGACACCACCAATCAGCTGTGAGGCAAAACACCGCTACCAAAGCAAGCTCTGGAAGCAGGCCGCAGAGAGCTCTTACAGTCTGGTCCGGGCTGCCTAAGATGCCGGTGTGTCAAAAAAAGCCGGCCGTG
>OMKQ01085533.1:0-34284 GCA_900302335.1 Phycis phycis | reverse complement strand
GCCGGAAGGCAAAGCTTTCAATTTACCAGTCGATCTACGTCCCAACCCTCACCTATGGTCATGAGCTTTGGGTAGTGACCGAAAGAACGAGATCGCGGATACAAGCGGCCGAAATGAGTTTCCTCCGCAGGGTGGCTGGGCTCAGCCTTAGAGATAGGGTGAGGAGCTCGGACATCCGGAGGGAGCTCGGAGTAGAGCCGCTGCTCCTTCGCGTCGAAAGGAGCCAGTTGAGATGGTTCGGGCATCTGATCAGGATGCCTCCTGGACGCCTCCCGTTAGAGGTGTTCCGGGCACGTCCAACTGGTAAGAGACCCCGGGGGAGACCCAGAACTCGCTGGAGAGATTATATATCTCATCTGGCCTGGGAACGCCTCGGGGTCCCCCAGGAGGAGCTGGAAAGCGTTGCTGGTGAGAAGGACGTCTGGAGTTCCTTGCTCAGCCTGCTGCCACCGCGACCCGGCCCCGGATAAGCGGTCTCTTTTTACCAACAACGATGATGATGATGATGATAACATACTTATAAAGGTAACATTATAATATATTATATTACATTAGAAATGTGGGAGACTCACAAGTCTGTCCCTAAATGCTTCACTCAACGAGAGACTGGGGACAATCTCTAAGGTTTCATTCTTAAATTGGGTGGACACAATGAGTTCAAAAAGAGCAAACATTTAACAGTCTGCCATAAGGAAAAATGGGCTGCCATAAGGCAGCCCATTTTTTGGGGTGGGGACATGCAGAAGTCACATGTGTTCTTGAAAACATACAACATACCAACAAGTCCTTCTTGTCTTGGGTTAAATCTTGTGGACTGGGCACACATTCGATGAAACATAATCAGGTAATGTTATGTTACTGGCGCATCCATTTTCAATGTTTTTAAAAGCTCTCTCCATGTTACAAGGTGATTTGCTATATCTTTCATTAGTTTTTTTACATTCATCACAACAATTCAAAATAGAAAGATGGCGCTGGACGTACCGGCTGCCTGTTGCAGTAGCTCCGCGTGTCTTTCAGTGTTTTTGTATGTTTTAGTATTTTATCGCGTCTCTATTGTATCTCCATGTAAATAACTGTGAGTGTGTATATATATATACATTTTTTATATTGTTTTTTTTTGTAAACATGCTGCTACTGAAACGACCAAATTTCCCACTCGTGGGATTAATAAACAGTTTATCTCTTATCAATGCTCTCCTCCTCCACTCTCCTCCTCTGTAGGTCTTCATCCACTTATGTGGATAACATGTCTAACTCACTGGATAAGCTCACGGTTCAAAGAAAACACAGTGTTGTTTGCTAGGCCCTTAGGCTTTAGGTGTCTGTTGGGTTTATCAGATAAGAGCAGCTGGGTAGAGGCCCTGGATAGAGTGATGAAATAAGTGATACGCCTCCCATGAATCAGACAAGTCAGACACACACTGTTGCTGTTTTCAAAGTTTCCTAATTGTTTGGTTCTGCAAACAAAGACTGGACCACCGGGAGCTGGGGCACAGCTGAATAGAAACAGTACTGATAAGCATATGAAACATATGAAACATATGAAACATACAACCCCACTGATGCACTAGCACAAGTGTTTGGATGCAGCTCAAAAGTGATCAAATACAGAACGAATTCAGCTGTGCAATCAAGCTGATGTTAATGTCAGAGGTGTAATATCTGTTGTAACTATATTTATTTGTATTTAACATAGGCCTATATCAAATGCAGATGTGGAGTTACAAGCTTGTCCTTCATGTTTATTTAAATTTAAGTTTTAAATAAATACAGCAGTGATTCTTTATTTTTGTATTCTGTAAAAAAGCCATGAATAGAATAGTCTTGTGAATAGACTGATAGAGCATCTCAACATTAAAGATAAGATAATAAACAACAAATGTTCACACATTACCACTTTGTGTTTGTTTTGGTTTTTTCATAAAACCATATGGAATTGGAAAGCTTATTTGGGACGGTCTTTGAAGAATAAAGTAGACAAAATTAGAAAAGAAAGACAGAAAGAACAACAGGATAAAGTCTTTCTGTTTGGCAGCCATGTTTGGTGTCAGTGGTGGTATTTCAGATTGTTTGTGATAATCACATTTGTGGCAGACTTTATCGGCATTCCTGATGGGAGGAGCCAATCTTCTGCGTCCTGGACAATTTATTTTAGAATCTTTTTGGAGGAATTCGTCCACTCCTACTCTATTCTGTAATATTGACGTTATTAACATTGTAAACTGCACACACACGACAACAACCAGATTGAAGTCCCTTAAGTTTCGATTTGAATAAAAATGCATGTTGTTTAGACATCTTCCGTAAGTTCCACCATGAAAATCTTCACTAAAATAAGCAGCTGAGAATATGAATCATGACCTGTGCCTTCGACAAACACAAAGGCACCATACAAGATGTGCTATCCACTTTGTAGAACTATGTGGAACTACATCAATCTTCACAAAAGTTCATTTCAATATAAATAAACTACTATAAAGCATAGATCACAGGAAGTATTTTTTTCCTCCAAAAACATTTTTTTTCTTCCTGTAGTTCTCCTTCCTCTTCCTGTTGAGCCAGTGAAGACGGGCCTGGTTGGTTCCCTCCTGGCTGGCTGCAGGAAAGTTCTGGTCACTAAACACCAGCCGGAGCTGCTCCAGGAACAACACTTCCAGGTCGCGACCTGCACGTGCCACCTCCGAGTCCGGCTGCAAAGGTGGATGACAACCGTGCCCTTTTATCCAAAGAGAGTTCATTTTCTGAAGGAGGTTGGTAGAGCATCTTGCTCAAGAATGTCCACAGGTTGGCCTGTGGACAGGCGGAGAACCCAGTGCCTTCTGGCTGGGACTCAAACACATTACACTACACCATCCTGTCCTGATCACACAACTTTAAGCCTTTGTGCTCTTTGAAAATGAAAAAAACTAGACTGGACTAGGCCGGGTGGAGTGAATTATGCTATTGTAAATCTGTTGAAAGATAGTCTGGTGGTTATATCGTTTGTGACTCCCAGCCAAGTGATTGGTTCAAATACATCTGTCGTCCACCGTACACATAGGGATCCTTGAGCAAGATGTCTAACTGCTACGTGATCATTAACGGAATGCCTCTAATATGTTTAACTGTAAGTTGCTTTGAGCAGCATCAGCTAAATGACTTAACACTAGATACTGTATTTGCTTCTTGGAAAATAAACAAAGAATCTACTTCTACTAGACCTGGGAGTAGTAAAATATCCATGCCAAGTAGACAACTTACATAATTGAAGGTGGCACAGTTCCTGAACATGAGGAGGACATCGTCCACAAAGTGTTGGGGGGTGAAGTAGTGCAGCGTGTTGCTCTTGTCCAGCTTCCTCCGGATCAGAGAGAGGTCCATGGGTCTTCTGATGATCTGGTAGTAGTTACGGGCCTGGTCCATCACCCCAAACCACCAAGAGAAGAGAGGCTGTCACTCACTTCTCACAGAACAATGGGAAAAGCTACGTTACATCGCTTGCTTTTCCGCATTGCTTTGTGTTGACAGTGTATTTGACAAGTGAGTTAGTTTTAATTACTCCGATTTTTTATTTAATTTGATTTATAATTTCACAACCTCCAGTCCTAGTAGTTATAATGATAAATTCACCTACAACCAACAGTAGAGGCCTTGCAAACGTAATGCTGTTACACTAGGTCTAGGGTGAGATTAGAACTGCATCGATGGTCAATCCCTTATAAAACAGTATATATAAGTATATAAGTATAAGTATATAACTCATCTCACATCTTCGATCAGAGAAGCAAGGCCGTCTGCCTTTGCCTGAGCCAATAGGCCACTTCCCACCTTCTAGGAAGATGCTATTGAAGTATGCAGAGACTGAATGACAGCCCAGTACAACATGAGCCTGTATGAAGGTGTGTCTGACCAGTGGGCTGACAGCCTGCTGGAACGGAGCGCTGAGGAGCTCACAGAGCAGCAGCAGAGTCAGCTTCTCACACCTCTGCAGCAAGAACACACACACACACACACACACACACACACATGTCAATAAAATGGATGCTATTCTTCAAAGCTTCTATGACCTTCCTCCCAAAGAAACAAGCATTTCAATAGAATCACTCCAGTTGCTCGGTTGCTATTTGTCTTTATAGCTACAAAAACACCATTACCCAAATTTGAAATGAATTCTGCTTACCTTTGTTACTTTACTGTTAAGTTGTTACTATAATGTACTTATGTTAGTGGGCTAGGAGCTGAATAGACAGTAAACAGACTTTCCAGGACTCTTGTAAAGAACTATATATATATGTACAGTTACACTTTTTATCGACTACTTCTCTGTCACAGTGAGCAGCATGCACCTGAGCAGTGACTTATAGCAGACTGTAGCTTGTATGGTGGGGCTTACTCTCTGGTCCCTGGTTGACAGGGTGTATGGAGCTCTCCTCTCCCCACTAGAGGGTGGACTCTCGCAGCCATAGACCTCCGATGGGTCCTGGTCGCTCCGGCACAGAGTACAGAGCCAGTCTCCTCTGTGGGCCACAGATAGGACTCTAGTTAGTGGCAGTGTTACTGACTGATTTACTGAGCTGCTTGTTTTAACATTATAGTATCTACAATGAAAACCATTAAAACCATTTCCACATGTTTGATCATAAGTGTCTTTGAAATGGTATGCAACATGGAATTTAGGCCGCAAACATTTTTATTTTCTCTGCCTGACAGACTGTATAAAAGTGAATTGATCACGTTTATGATTTACTAATTATTACTAATGATGTTACTCCAACTTATCTTAAGATGATCTTATCAATTAATAGTTACAAGCTAGAATCACATCGCAAAGTATGATTCGGAAGGTTATCAGGAATTGGGTGTAAAATATTCGAATTGTTCATTCCATCAGCACGGCCCCGCCTGTTTGAGTAAGAGAAAAAAAGCAAGCGGACTCACGTGGGGAAGGTGACCAGAGAAGGTACATGGCAGCTCAAGTGGAACACTTTAGGACAGCGGTCGCAACAGAGCAGCTCTCCTCCAATCAGACACACGGCACAAAAATCATCGCTCTCCATCTGTCCGTCAGATGGTTGCCTGGACACCACAGCATCCTGTTGCCTGGATACAACAGCTTCCGGTTGCTGGGATACCATCGCTTCCTGTTTGATGGATAGGACAGCGTCCGGTGGGATGGATACCTGTTTGATGGATAGGACAGCGTCCGGTGGGATGAGTACTACAGCTTCCTGTTGGGTTAGTGAGCAGTGGGGGTCCCTCTGGTCTCCGGCCTCCTCCACCAGGTGTCTGGACACCACCTCCGCTTCAGGCAAGGCGTCGTCCTCCAGAACCAGCAGTACGTCCTGATCCTGGTCGCCCTCCAGGGCGGGTGACTCCCGATCAGGATCAACCTGGATCACCATGTCCTGGTCCGGATCAAAATCTAGATGCAACAGTTCCAGTTCAGTAGTTTCTGCTATCGCCAGGTGATCCCAGCTGCTTTGGGTGTACGGCGTGTCGTCATGAGTTCTGCTGTGGAAGCTGGACTCCTCTGGTTCCAGCGGGCTGCAGTGCAGGGGTTTAGGGGTCCATGAGGATGTGTTGTCAGAGGTGTTCGGGTTGAGAGGCACTGATGGCTGGGCAGGAGGGGATGCATTGGTGGTGTTTTCCATGTCCAATGCGTTTGAATTGGAACCATTCTGTACAAAGAGACATGGAATATATACCTTGAAGTGGCAATTTCTAAGATTTTCATGCAAATAAATGTCTGTTAAGTCACTATATCTTGCCAAATGAGGTAACACAATAGTGATTGATGTCTCATTGTTGCAAAGACTGAAGTCTTTGCAGAATAATTAATGTTACGAATTGGGTGTCAGTTGTGACACTGCTTGTATTCTTTTGGGGGCATGTTTCATGCTTTTTTTGATAGATATCGAACAGATTAGATAGGAACGTATGGTAGAGACAGGGGAAGACATGCAGCAAATGAGTGTGGGCTGGAAGCAATCTTATGTTGCAGTCAACGACTAAGCCTACCTCGGGTAAAAGTACCAATTACAGATTGCAACTTAAATGTGTACAAAATGACATATAATCAAATATTTTTTTCTATAAAAGTGCGTGAAGTGTATTTAATAATACACTTTACAGTAATTAAATCCAATTCAAACAGTCTACTTATGAGTTTTTTATATCCTAGCACTACTATTTAGCAATTACTTTTTTGTGACAGTGAAGTGACAGTGAATCCAGATCCATGTCATTATGGAGCAGGTAGGTTGTGGACATGGGGGACGGACCGAGAACGTTATGGCTGTCAAACACCAACACCATCCTGTATGTTGTCTGAATATGTAAGGACCTCTCCTTGTCATACCTGGTGAGGAGAATCAACCAACAAAGACTTGAGATGTGGTTGGCAAGGAAAGCGTGTCAGAGTCACCCCCGGCGTCAGAGATGTTGAGGGTACGATCTGACCAGCGACAGCTGGGACCTTTACGCGTTCAAGGCAAACGATGGCGATGAAGGAATTACCCAGAATCCTCTGGGCCTCTGGGTGAATCCTATTTAACATTAAGGGTGCACTTGTAGTCATGTCGTTATGACAACATCTCCTAAGGTGACTGAGAGTTCACAAATTTGGGGAAAAAAATGGCAAGACTCCAGTAGGACCTCATTACAGTTTTTAGATCGCTTAAGAAATAAATGTTGTGCTCATACACCACATCACACACACACACACACACACACACACACACACACTGTTCATTCCAACCAAGCTATGTAGTCCAATATTTTTTCTGATGCTTCACTCTACCTGATTCTCTTGAGTGAAGACGTTGTGCTTCCATCAGGATCAGCAGATCGTCTCCTCGGCCTCTCAGAGGACAGAGCTACCATCCTGCTACCTCCATCGCAGGTGCTGTCTGGTCCCCTCATCTTCATCTCTGAGGCTCTTGTTGATTTGGCCAGGTAAATGACGTTATTTCACCTTCTCATCACTTGATTAATAGCCAAGAAAAGGAATTAGCCCCATAAATGATTATGAAAAATAATAACCATTATTATCTAACATGTAGAAACGTATTATTTATATAGCTTTACCCTTTATGCTCTTCGCTCTGCCACACCGGTAGACCCAGGAGCTACATGTTGTCACTCCCATCCAGCTCTGAATGTTTCTCTCTCCCTGCACCCTTCAGCTGCTCTGGGGCTTCGCTCCGTTGCCAGGATTTTTGAGCCTTGCAATCTCAGGTGGAACGGCCACTGGTGGGAGCCTGTCTGCTACTTGTAGCAACATCTTGGCCCACAGGGCAAGTTACCATGGTTGTTGGGGGCAATTGAACCCTCTCTCCAGGAGATTGTGTCTCTCCGAGAATAGACACACGAGGAGAAGATGGTATTAACACTCTGTTGAGTCTTAAAATGTTGACAGCCGTACAAATCAAACCCGATGGTGACATCGCGGGCTGAGACCCTAGAATGCAGTCTGTAACCCCCATTCAACGAGAGCTGAAGGGAAAGTGTATGAGATCATGCTGCGTAACAAATCATCCTACGTTTAATATTGATATTAATATTACCTGGAATTTTGATATTGCAATTTGAAATAAGCAAACAAACAGATCGGTGCTATGATGTGAAGATACAGGGGGGCTGGTCTTTATGAAGCCATCGCCATTGGGGATACAATCTCAACTCCCAAGGCTTCAATTATCATGTTATTGTCGTGCACTTCACCTTTAAAATCATACAACCTTTTGAATGGCTAATGATATTGTTATGATTACTTGACATTAAGTCACAGTCAGGATACACTTGATACATTTGCATCAATTTATCAAAACATCCATCCCCACTCTGAGGGAATGAATGAAAGTGTGCTATGAGTTAGATTTTCTTTCAGAGTGAATGTGAGACTGAAATTATAAAATGAAGACGAAGTAGAAGAAGAAGAAGAAGAAGAAGAAGAAAAAAAAGAGGAAGAATGTGTGTGTGGGTGCGTGCATGTGTAAGTGTGTGTGTGTTTGGGTTCTCTCATTTTCCATGAATTTGTGCTTTAATCATATGTGACATTTGTCTGATTATTGCTTATTTAATGTCCTTCTGCATTAGTGCGGTTAATATTAAAATGTCCTTTCACTTACATCATTGACCCGCTAGGTGTCGCTGTACTTTTTTCCTATCCTAAAATTCAGGCCGCAGATCTCGCTCAAAATCGAGAGATCTCATAATCCCGTTCCTCTTTCAACTAGCCTCCAAGATGGTAGGTGCTATCGTTAATGTCTGTGCTTAAACTTCGAGTCCAATCTACCTCCATCGTTGTTCATCCACTGAGAAAATTACGTTTTGACAACATTAACTAGCATTTTATAGTCGTACTGTGGGAACCAAAATTGTATTGACCGTATCGATGAGTAAACATCGTGCTATTTGAACCACGGTCTGCCATCATAGAGTCCTCATATGCCGGGCCAATGGCTCTAAAACGGCCACCACACGTTGTCCACATTGTTTAACCTCATGCACAAGTACTATTACGTTTAGTCAAGTATGTGCATTGGATATTTTGCTAGAAAATGAAAGATTGTACGTTTATGGCCGGCAGTCTTGCCATGGTGCTAGGCACAAGCTAGCAGCGTAAGCAAGCAATTTAAAAGCACATGCTACCCTTATTGATTTATAAGGGTTTTTGATTTATGTAAAGAGCTATCAAGTACGTTGAACGTGCTGATGGTGTTTTGAGTTGTGTGAAATGTGTGGGACAATCAGTCGTGGGGTGTAATTAGTGGTTAGCTTTGTTGTATTTATTGGTGATCGATTTACCCCTGTTCGCGTTGCTAGACATTGCAAACTACCCGACGCGAAATGTATTTTATTGCAAACTGGTTCAAATGTTTGATTGGTTTGCTGTTTAACTGATAACCTTTTTATCTCTATAGCCTACCAAGAAAACGAAGACTAGGAAGCTTCGTGGGCACGTCAGCCACGGACATGGTCGCATCGGTGAGTTCACGCTGCTATTGTCAAGTTAACTTGCCGTTTGGGTCGGACTGCTTTACCCTTTATTTCGTCCACAATTCGCAATTTGTTCACAGGTAAGCACAGAAAGCATCCTGGAGGTCGTGGTAATGCTGGTGGTATGCATCATCACAGAATCAACTTTGACAAATAGTAAGTTCTTGTTTTTCCGTCAAGATTAACGGTAACAATATTGGGAGCATGTATGTTATGAATTACTTGTCTTTACTTGTGAGAAGTACATTACTGGGTAGTAACAGCTATTCATGTAACTGGGATTTTCGATTAGATGCATAATTGTAAACTAAGTTGAAGTCGGTTTGACTAGACTAGTTTCACCTTTTAGACAAAGGGTTGTGTTGGTGTGCTAGTTATCTTCGATCAAGACTGGTCTGACTGGCTACCTGGTTGGTCAGCCACCCACATGGGCAGATTTATACTGTACTTACATGAGTAGAGGAGCTATTATGTGCTTGGTTATTGGGCATCAGAGGGTGCTCAACTAAATGTCCAACTGCTCCCATATATTTTGCACTAATTATTAAAAAGAAATGGGCTGCTCTCACTCTGTATTTGACATGGAACGCATCGCATCATATTCTGTGGTACTGTGTTTGTTCAGCCATCCTGGGTACTTCGGTAAGGTGGGTATGAGACACTACCATCTCAAAAGGAACACCACCCACTGCCCCACCATCAACCTGGACAAGCTGTGGACTTTGGTGAGCGAGCAGACCAGAGTGAACTATGGGAAGAAGCCGGAGGGACCTGCCCCCATTATTGATGCTGTCCGTGCTGTGAGTACCCTGCGAGAACCCTGCACCATCTGATCTGGGACTCCTTGCTGTTCTAGAAAAGGCTTGAATATTATTAATGGTAGCCTTGTCGGTACAGGCTAAACCTTATTTAGCTCTGTATCTTTGCCATCTAAGGTGTATTGGAGTGGTATGTGTGTGTAATACAAATCCCGGTAGTGGGATTTTTTCCTCCCTAGTCTGAGGATGCCCAGACCAGCAGTTCAAAGGCTCGGGTGTTATTGTTTCAAACCAGTGCTTCAAGTTCAAGTTGTTTATTATCAGATGTGCAGCATCACTTGCAGTCATACTGTACAATAAAGTGTTTTGGACAAGGCCTCTTCCAACATGGTAGGAATAATTAATCGAAGAGATAAAATAAAAGTAGCAATGGAGAATGATGTAAAGATACAGATGTGCTGGTAAAGTGCATGTGTGCAGAAAAGCAGTGTCCATAAAGTGTTGTGGGTTTGAGGTATGAGCAGATTCCAGTGATTTGTAGTTTCTTGGTGTTCAGGTTCCCACTAAACCTAATGGTTTACCAGCATCTGTAGACCCTTGTTTGATTTGCTGGAATTGTGCAATGTTGAAAGTAAGAATTGTGCGTCTTGTATGCAAGTCTAAATTGCCTTGTTTTAAGTGAATGTATGCAATTGTAGTTGCCAAGTGACAACTACAAAGCAAATCTTTTGTGACAATTGCAGTTTTAATGTTAGCGGGTGAACAGCGGGTCGTCCACTGATCGTAGGGTCGGCGGTTCGATCCCCTCGTTCTCCACTTTGAAACTGTCTGCATGTCGAAGTGTCCTTGAGCAAGACACTGAACCCCGACTTGCTCCCCGGGCGCTGAACCTGGCAGCCCACTGCTCCTATGTATCATAGGATGGGTCAAATGCAGAGAGTAAATTTCCCCGCTGTGGGATGAATAAAGTATAATCAAAAAAAAATTTAGTGAGAAGACACTGGATTATTCCCAACAAAATATTTCCTTGAATGAAATCCTTGATTTCTCCTCCGTCAAAATATTTCAATTGTCTATTCCATGAAGTAGGGGCTCAGTCTAGCAGTGTCAAGTGTTTTGCTATTGGCAAAGGCTGGTAGTCCAAAAGACTTACTTCAGCTTGGCCAATGGACAGTTGTGATGTATGTTGACATGATTCTTGTCTTCAGGGCTACTACAAAGTGCTGGGCAAAGGCAAACTGCCAAAGCAGCCAGTCATTGTGAAGGCAAAGTTCTTCAGTCGCTTGGCTGAAGAGAAGATCAAGGCCGTGGGAGGAGCCTGCGTGTTGACTGCATAGAGAACCTTTGTTTTTTTTGCAACAAATAAATGTATAAAGGGGACCTGGTTTCTGACTTGTGTGGTTTGTCTCACTAAAGTGCATGTTGCACATCTTACTTTAAACATGAGTTGCACAAGAACATGGGTTCAGTCTCCTATACCTCAACATCATGCTGTTGTGATTTGTCCAAGAATATACACTATCCCATATATTGCAAACCTTTTTAACCATCTTAACCATGTATGTACTCTTTGTAAGTCGCTTTGGATAAAAGCGTCTGCTAAATGCTGTAAATGTAAATGCATGGATGAGCTATGTTAAATGTAATTTGTGAAAGTTAACAGCCTCAATGTCTAAGCTCCTGACATCAAATTTTACCTTAAATTCAGTGTTAATGGGATACCTTGATGTAAGGGCAAGATCACTAGCTGGCAAATTCTGCCATTTGGCTGTAATACCGCGGATCCTGGATGTCCTTCAATCACATGACAAAGTATTTATTGGTACCTTTTGTCTTAACAGGCGAGGAACATCAAGTCTTTGAGGAACTAGGTGAAATGTGCTTCAAACAAGCACCCCAATTTCATCACTGCCGGTGTCCCCTCGTAATATTGCATATCACAAACAAAAACGCACATAATATGGTCGGTTAAGTGTAGGATGGCCCGCCTATGTTGTAATCTGAACCAACGAGAATAAGGACATTTAAAACAGGCGGATTTGTGTTCCCAGGACATCCTGTCAGTCGATAACACCCAACTGAACAGCGTATATTGCGAGCAGAAATGTTGGCAATATTTGAATACTTTGTATTCGACTTTGGGACATTTGTCTGGTACATATCCCAAGCTACCAGGTAGTCTGCTGTAGTCTTGGTATAAGCACATTTAACATTGAACGTCTTATTATAAACACGTCATCGCCGCTGTGTAGACTTGTTACGGACGGTTGCTGTGTACAATTTGAAGTTTTCATATAGAACGGAACATCTTGGCGCCTGTCGTAGTTTGTAGCAGTTTATGGCGAACCAAGCCTGGCTAGAGTCGTCTTTGCGCCGTTTGGCACTTGTAGGTTCGGAGGTGCTGGAGCGGACTTCAAGGCGAAGCGTCGACTGGACCGCTAACCCAACATTACGAACTCCCACAACGGATCATGACGATGGGCAAAATCCTCTTGAGGTGTGCCATAACCATTATTTGTATGTATGACACCTCATTTGCTTGATGAATAGTTGTCCTATATTTTCTCTACGCTGTATCGTTGTTTGTGTTGGTTTGCAGAGAACACATAGGTCTGCAAATCCCGACGAAGCCTTTGAAACAATTGCAGCGTTCATGGCTCAGACAACACACCAATGCATGGTGAGGTGGCACTGTTGAATTGTCTTCCAGCTGTGACCGATATGCCATGTAGGTTATGTTGTTATAATAAGCGTTATTTTTGCCAGTGTATGCTACTATTCTTCGATCGATGTATGGACACTATGGACATTAAATACAAAATGAAAAAATTGCTCCCTTAGGTCCAAGTGAGGGTTACCTTTAGTTGAATAACGTTATTACCATGATATAGATCTAAAAATATGTACGCAATGAAGCCATCTTTCATTTATTTCCGAAAATGTGTGTCTTTTCTTCTTGCCCCATGTCGCTACTTCCTGTATGCGACTGACTGTATTAGAGTTCTGTCACATGCCTGTACTGGCATGTGACAGGACAATAATAATAAATAATAAATAATATCGTCTAATAACATTGTTCTGTTGTCAACTGTAACTCATGGCACTGCTAACGTTGTTTTTTGACGGATTAAAATGGCAGGGCTAGTCTAGCTTTTGCAAAATAACATCCCATGTCACGCCCAAACCTCCGATTTTATGCATATTGTTGTTGTTGAGCCGTTCTAAAATATATCCCATGGTGACATCACAATAGAGAGTGTCACTGTCCCTTGAACTCGTCCTTCTGCTAGTTAGTCCACATTGTTGGGCCGCAAACGCTACAATATGATGGACAGAACAGACCAACCAGTTGACACAATGAACTCTCAACAACACTCCCAATTTGTGATGTCACGAAGTTATAGATTTTGAAATTGTCCATCGACATATCATCTGGTAGTACAAAATGGGCCCTTAAAATGGATGACCTGTATGTGCTCTAGAATTTCCATAGGCTGAACCACTGCTCTGAGTACAGTGAAGCTGAAAGAACCCATGGGTCCAGGTTTCACACACACAGACCACCAACCTGGAAACAAGTAAGGCCCTTCTTCACAGCACAACAATAGAAACACAAACAAGTGTTCCTATAGCTGTATCTTTAGAACAACAACACACTGCGCCACACGATGTCCTGAACTGTTCTATGAACCAGTGAATATTCCTTTAATACACCACCCCACAGCACTATGCTTCTATGTATTTCATTACGGGACATTCCTGTTCCTCTGTTATTGTCGAAGGTATCAAACAGGGGAATTCTGCCTCTCTGGGCCAGCCACAATAAACATTGACAAACAAACCTATGTTATACAGCCTCTCAACAACAATACACTGTGCAAGGGCTTTTGAGTAATTAATGATATACCTGCTTCAAAACTATGCCAAAATACACGTCAACATAATACAGTATATAAACAATGTATGGGGGGGAGCTATGAGCTATATAACAAATATATTTGGTTACATAGCTTACAGCTTACAGTCTAAAACGCTACAATGTTTAAGCTGTGTCCCCTTCGAAAATAGTTTGTTGAAGGGCCCGTATTTGACCATGGTGATGGCCATTACAAACCATTTAGAAATCTACCCATTATTGACCACCATTATTGACGTAGGAGAGTCCATAGAGCTGGATGGATGATAGACACCATCCAGGTGTAGGTTGACTTCCGCTGTCACTAACTGGTAGATGCGTTCAAGTCAAGAGCAGTTGCAAATACGTGTTTGGAAGCAAAAGATGGATTTCCAGTGAAAACACAACGATATTGAATATTTACAGAGCAGCCATTTTAAATAATTCAGGTGTGGTTATTGTTGTTATCTTCAGGACCGCTCTTTATCAAGTGAAGACTTCCACATTGAGGTGTCTCCAGGGTCTTACACCATCACAGCTGGCATGCCACATGCCCACCAGCAGACCCAGAGGGTCAGCCTCCAAGCCGGAGATAGTATCACACTCAACTTTGACCTCTCACCATCTCCTGACCAGTTGGTTCACTTTTGATTGTCACAGAACACAATAAAACTATGCCATCTACTTTCCATTTCCATTCCACCCGCCCCCCAAAGGGCCACTATATTAGATCACAAGCTATTTCAAAATCAACCCTATAAAAAAAATCACACATGTGGGTGTCCATCCAGATTAATGATGATCAGTCAGCCTACCAGCCTACCAATGAGTGAAGTCATTTCTACAGTGACTACACACACCACATTTAAAATACAGTATAATAGCTAATCAGCTGCACACCCAGCAATGAAATCTGGGCCCTTTAGCTTGTCTCTATATTGTCCAGTTTTGTTCTCTTGTATTAATTTGATACACATTGTTGTATGTATCTGCTGCTTAATGGGATTCCACATGTGCATAGTATTTTGTTTGACCTGAGTTATTATTTAAATTCTTGTTTTCTCCTCGGGGCTTCTTGAATTGCACAATATTCACACACTGCCAATCTGTGCCAATCAGAGTTTTACAAGAAAGTATTCTTATTTGTACTTGTTTGATGACAAATGTACTCTTTGTAAGTCGCTTTGGATAAAAGCGTCTGCTAAATGCCCGAAATCTAAATCTACTTGTTTGAGTCGTGGTACATTTGCATTACACTACATTTAATAATTTGGCAATGAAACAATTAAGAGCATACAATGACAGCATACACTAGAAAAAACTGCGGGTTGACCTAGATTAGAAAATAACTGACAGGGTGCAGAGTAGCTACAGGAAACGAAGAAGACGAGATTATTCAAAATATCTGTATCTTCATTACTTTGTGCATTAGTTACATCTCACAACAGTTACATCCTCAGGTGAACAGAGGGAGCTGCATTTGTTATAGACAGAGCAGGTGGTCTTGGTTTGAAGTGAGTCCCTTCAAAGACTTCTCTGATATCTGCTCTCCCGACAGAAACAGCAATTGTCTTAAACACTGAGTTGTGATTGGGTGACTGCTTGACCTGCAGCAGGGGGAAGCTGAGCCGTGCAGGCTGTGACGCTCCTCTGGGCACTGGCATCCCTGGATTATGTAGATAAGCAAATATACTCAGGAGTAGTTCCATGAAACGTAACTACAAGGGGCTCCCTGCCAATGTCAGGACTGCAGAGTCACTCCCCATCTTCCGGAAGAGACTCAAGACCCACTTGTGCAGAGTTCACCTGGACCCTGCATAACCCTACCCTCATGCTCTTATTTGTTGTACGTCTTGGCACTTTAATCACTCTTTGTAACTTAGCACTTTAATCACTCTTTGTAACTTGGCACTTAGTCAGAGATGTTGTATACTAGCAATGGTTAATCTAGCAATTGAAATGCTTGAAACTTGTTCTGGTGACTTTCTTACTGTATTAGCAGCAATGAAATGTTTCACCTTCTTATGACAAATGTACTCTTTCTAAGTCGCTTTGGATAAAAGCGTCTGCTAAATGCCCTAAATGTAAATGTAAATGTAAATGGGTTTTCTGGGAGTAGCTGCACTCAAAATGCAATTTGGATATTTAGCTTTTTTTCAATCAGACGTGTTTTACCATCAGGTGCCTCGTTCATTAGTCATTTCCAAATCTCTCCCCCCTTTGTGAAGTCACAAGCAGGCTGACACAAGGTCTATGGTGTTGATCTGTCCATCACCCGTGGACACTCCCACATTTGATGTTACAGTCGTCAGATTTTACAATGGCTAATCAACTTATCTGGTGGTAAAATGGTGGCTCCTGGGAGCCATGGGAGGACATGGGTGAGTAAGAGGTGACTTAACCTCCTCACCTGGCTTCCTATGTTGCGGTTCAGGAGTGCTCTTCTTCCAGTACCTCCATGGAGGTCTGCTCTGGTCCCCCTTGGGCCTGACCCGAGGAGGTGACACCACAGTTGTCACCCCCTCAGCCATGGCAAGAGAGGACTTGCTTCTCGCCATCTCTGTAGCAGCGAGGTTCTCAAACATGAGACTTGCCTCCTTCTCCAACTCTGCCCTCTTGTATTCATCCCCGCTCCCACGGTCGCAGCCCCACATGGACAGCCTGGGGCATGAGATGGGATGGCAGTAACAAGTGGCAGGTGTTGATTGGCAGCCCCTTAGATAAGCACAGGGAGGGGCTGTGGTGCATGGCCAGCTGTGTGTTGATGCCATGACTCCCTGCTGGAGCTCCTGGACGAGCCTGCTGTAGTCAGAGGATGGGATGGGGACCACCAGAGACCTGGGCACCAGAGCCACGCATCCACTCCACATCCGCACCCAGAGGCTTGTACCGTCATCAGCTACTCCATGTAGGAAAGTGAGATCTGTCAGCAAGGTTAGCAACTAGCATACGTATCATAAACAGATAAGGTATGCTTGTAAAAGGGTGTAGGGTAGTTTAGCGGTTAGGGGGTTTGACTCCCAGCTAAAGGGTTCTAGGTTTAAAGTGTTCTGTCTACCAGTGTAGACAGAACACTGTAAATGACATCTCAAAAAAGTATGTTACTAGTGGCAGTTTGAATTATATTTAAAACAAATACATCCAGGATGTTTAATATTGAGACAGGCTTATCAGTTTATACTTCAGATATATACATGTATGCCATTGATGCACACATTCATTCTCCATGTGGGAAAAAAACCCACAGCAACAATCAAATACAAACGATTGCACCTCAGTTAACAACCTGGTTTAGCCCTCTTCCCACTTACCACTCAGCGAGTCTTCGTGCTCAATCACGGCAGTCACCACCCCAGGCCCGTATCTCCTCACACCCGGTTCCCACGGCGACATGACTGCATCCCCGGGTACCAGCCGGTTTGCGTGTGCCCCTGTGTGGTGGATCACGTCTAAGGAGCACACCAGCTGCAGCTGCTGCATGGAGACTGTAGAGGAGCTTTCTGGATGGTCCAACTCAACCAACCAAAGGCCGATTCGGCACTTGGTATGGTGAAAGGAAACAGTATGGTCGATTGAGGGGCAAGATTGGTGCAATGGTGCTCATAAGTTCACAAGTCATTTTACTAAATGCTATACTTATTATAGTATAGTATGAGACAATTAGAGTATGAGACAAATACAGAAACGAACTTGAATCATGTCATGAAGAGTGGGGTCAGTATCGTTGCTCAGATGTTAGACCTCAAAAAGCACTGGTATCAATCACCAAGATGTATAACTGACCTGTAGGCAAGCTAGAGCCCAGCCTACCTGGTCATTACTGGCATGTCAATTCACTGCCACTTCGGATAAAAGCGGCTGCCAAATGACATAGTACCTACCTGCTCATGAATGTACCTTATCTTACTTGGTACTTACTTGGTCATATATTACATAGTACCTACCTGCTCATATGTTACATAGTACCTACCTGTAAATTGTATGAGTGTTATGAGTGTAAGTGTTGAGTACAGCTTTTTTTTCACCTGTTTCACCTACTTCTTGTACTAAGGTACCCAGGTAGTAAATGCCATCCTGCTGTCTCCTGGCCAACACTTGACAGCCAGGGAAGTACCCCATGCTGCTACTGCTGCTGTATTGTGTCTGGTCACATGGCAAACAGGATGTGATGAGGTGATTACCCAGTCTGCACCTGGGTGAGCAAAACCATATTCAATATAAGGAGTTTCAATTTAGTTGAAACAAACAGTCCCTGGTGTGCCCTTTAAACTACCGCCCCTTTTTTTTTGAATTTCTGCCTAAATTATATAAATATCAACATAAACACATTTACAGGAAGGCCTTTATTTTATCACCAGCTGTGTCATCATATAACCCATTAGAAAATCTAAAAATCGATCCATTTGTGACATCACAAGTGGGAGTGATGTTTGACGGATGGATCAAATCCCCAGTGGAGGTACGGTATGTAACAGCTCATCACCCTCACGGCTTGTGGTAAATTAGAGGCCCTTTATTGATTCATGTATACATGTATACATGATTCATATGACATATACATTCATGTATATGTCACATACAGCCACATTGTTCTTGTGGTTTTGATTACAAAAATAACTGAGACATGTTCACGCAGTTTGAACCAACCTGTATAACGGATGGGACACGCGTTGGTTTGGAGTGTGGATGGATGGACTAACAGACTTCACAGGACAGGGGGTGGACACTGACTTGTGGCTGTCAGTCATGTGGAATGGAATCGCCTGTCAACAGCCAGGACAAACGTTTGTTTGTTTATGGCTTGCTGTGGTGAGTTTTCATAACTACACTGTTTCTTAAACATCGGACTCAAAAAAGAAAAAAAAACACCCTCATCTAAGTCTAAATAAAACATACCTTTCCCATAAGCACCCCATTGCTTCCAACTGGAATCAGGTAACAGCTTCCTCTAGTGGCGAGAGCCGGACACGGCAGGGAATCTTGTGCTACACTGTTGAACCGTGGGCTTGAATGATCCAACAGGTAGAAGACATTCACCATCCGCCCATCTGCAACTGGGAGCATGGTGTGGAGGACCACCTCGGTGTGGCGAGGGGGGCCGGTGGTGACTAGATGGACGGCGCTGCAGTCAGGGTCCATCAGCGCAGCGCACAGGGCTGCCAGGAGGTCTCCTCCAGGGCCACACGAGAGCGAGTGCACCCAGGACAGAGCCTCATACACAGTGTGAGGCACGCAGGGGAGCATGTTCTGGGACCAGCGGTTTATCTGAAAACCATGTCATCACAAAAAATAACCTGTATCATATATCTAGGCTTATATGTTGCTATGGTTTGGGCTGAAGTTGGGACATGAAGGATGTATGTATGAGGCTGGGATGGGCGGTGGCTATGGTATGGTCTGGGCATCCTTGAGCAAGGTGACAAGTCATCTGCAGGTGATATGTGGCATGAATCAAAAAGTCACTTTAGATAAACTCCCAGCCGAAAGGAACGGAAGCGTCAATTCCCCAATGTCTGCAAGGCATACTTGCATGCATGAGCAATTTGGCCGACTCATATATCTACAAATGACTCATCCCGATGTCGGTAGCTTACTTAGAGACATTCCTAAGCAAAAATATTTACCCGATATGCTCATTAATGACACAAGGTATTCATTGCAAAGGGACACTTTTGCCAATGAGGGCAAAGGAATAGTGCCCGAGCCATAGCCACCCACATGTGCACCTACCTGTTGGTGTGCAAATGAGTATGTACATTTGCTTGGGTAGAGGATGTCAGTTAGTAGGCAACCCTTCAATGTGGCCCAGGACACATTTGCCAAAAGGATGTGGCCATGATCGTATCTCAATGTGCAATCAATGCATTATGCGTCACAATTTCCGCGTGAAAATTGTGATGGAAAATGAACCCAACCAACCTTTTTTATTAACTTATACTTTATACAAGTTATGTGATTTATGTATTGATCCCCTTTACATTTTTATGCGTGACCACCTGGGTGCGCCCCGAAGCGGTTGGCCCTTTGCTTGACCGATACTCCCCAATACCACTGAGAACGTAAGCGCCACTAGTGACGGCAGTGGCGGCAGTAGCTCAGTGGGTAGAGCGGGTGGACGGAGCAGGTCGTCCACTCACTGTAGGGTCGGCAGTTCGATCCCCCCTCCTCCTCCAACTGTCCACATGTTGAACCCCACACATGTACTGATTGTAAGTCACTTTTGACAAAAGCGTCTGCTAAACGCCCCCTTTACCCTTTAGTGACGCGGGCCTCGACCCCGTGCCCTGAGCCGTTTGGTTCATGGAAGACCTAGGGTCTCTGCGGCTGTCCTGAGGCCTCTGGAGCAAACAGAGACCTGGCAGAATGGGACGGGGCAGGAGAGCGGTGTCTACCTCTGGGTCAAGTCGTGTTTCAGCATCTCTTCAAGGTGGGGCTGAGAACACCAGGCATCCACCATACCTACTCTCGGGTTGTTTACCTTACCATATAAAAGGCGCCTGCCAACAGTACTTGGCGTGTTCAGAGAAAGCTGTATCAAGTGTATTGCTCTCTGAAGAACTGTGCCTGTTCACTTGTTGACAACTGAATATTAAACTTTGGTCTTTTTGGGTTAAGCTACCTCTCAGGCGATTCATTCAACATCACTGTCGACTCTCATGCCAGTGTCACTTGTTTTTTCTACAACAACCTTTCTCCCTCATGTTAAATTGTATTTAGGCTGGGTACTGTAACTCAAGATGTCATTATAACTTTTTCTGGAGGGGACATCAATGTCACCATATCAAATGATCTGTTGTAACAGAGACATAGCCAGTAATAGTAGCTTCAAATCTATATACATTAATCATTTCATTCATTCATTAATTTATCACTTTTAATATTTACATATTTTACTGAGCCACACATCCACATATGCAGCACAATTTGTTATTTGAAAACATATATTATTTAAAAAGTGGAGTCAACATATTATTTATATATATATATTTTTTTTTTTTCAATTACATAATTAATTTAGAAATGATTGAGATGGGGGCACATGTCGACTCCGTCCCCCCCAGGATCTGCGCCCATAAATTGGGCGAAGATTCCATTGCAGTAAATACAACCATTGAAGACGTTGGAGCTAATGCCCACTCAGCTCTGTTGCACAGAGCGAGCAGGTGAGGGAGAGCATTCAGGGTTCTGACCTTCTCCCTGCTCACAACTCCCTTTCATACTCAACCAACCAGACGTTTTTCTGTCAATTTCGATGCGATTTTCCTACTGGAAAATTATACTGTCCCATGGATTCTTATGACAATTTTTCAGAAAACATTCTATTTTTAAACAAAAACAGAATATCTTAAAGTGGGGGAGATGTGTGCTGTGTGTAATCAATGACTGTGTGTCATCACCTTGTTGGAGAAGGCCATGATGTTGAAGAGAGACTCTCTGTAAGAAGAGCGGGCAAGAAGAGCCTGAGTCAACAGGTGCTTTGCAGAGCCTAAGACACCCTTCATGTTCTCCGAAGTGTCCAGCAGGAAGACAATGTTCTGCGTCCTCTGGCCCTTCAACATGGGAACCATCTCCAGATTCACTTCCACTTCAGGGGTCATTGTCTGCAGGCACATGACACCATTTCTACTAGACATTTCACATGCCATATTCTCATTATGGAACTCTGAACTGGGACATTTCTGACTATACAATTGGTTTCAATGGGTTTACTTAAGGTACAAACATGAAACATGCCTGAAGAATATGCTTTCAAATACTGCATATTGACAAACATTGAAACATGCTTTAGGAATATGCTTTTAATACTGCATATTAATAAGCACTTCAAAACAAATTAACAAACTTGCATGCATTCACAACATTAAGTAATGATGTGTTACCTCTTATAACTGATCATTTCCCATTAAACAACAAAATTGCAATGATCTCTAACATGGGCAAGTTAAAGAAACCATGATGATGCAAACTAAACTGGCTACGTGACAGCTCTTACCTCAAATGTATGCACATTAGATTTGAATACTTACCGTTTGCCTACTTTTATGAATAAATCCACTTAAGTCTTATAAGTGTATCTTGCTGTGCGTCCATCGGTACGTGGCTGTTGTCGCGTTGTGTTGCCATAGTGACAAAAAGTCGCGATGTGACCAATGAAAGGACCGGTTTATCTGCAAATCAAGAATGTAGTTATTCATTACGAATCAACCCAAGTCTGGTTATTTGTTTTAATATATTTGCAGGCTGTCTTAACATACTGGCCACCATGTGTTGGATGTTACCATCATCACTGCATAAGGACTGACTATGTTCCATCAAACATAACTATACGCGTAACGAAGTAACAGAAGTAACGTTATCCTTTAGGATACCGTATTCCTTCAGAGTTGTTTGTGTGGCTTTAATTTTGCGACAGTCATTTATCGGGTATTTCGTGGGTATTTTGGACTCCCAACCTTTAAACTGGGAGTGACAAGAGAAATGACAAGTCAAAGCAATAAGAAAATCGTTTTTCTGAAGATAAATTGTGATATTTTACTTTAGAATTCAGACCATAATTTTAATGTTTTTATTTTTACAAAATGTGTGATTGACTTCTTGATGCGGTGGCGCATTTGTCACATTCATGACAAACATGCACGTTTAAATAATGTTATGGTCTAATATATTTGTGCAATAACCTTTGGCTTTTCTCATTTTCCACTTAGTTTCACGAGTTTTAATGTAATTATCTAGTGTTTATTAACTACAAAGTTGTAATACGATATTGCAGTCGGCCTTCAACAGCACTGCCTGTTCACTGCATTGCCCATATGCCCCTATTTTTTCCCACACGACCTTGTTTTCAAGATGGATACCGATCAGTTCCAAAACCCTCTTGTTTACGTAAATGAAGAATGAATAAACACAATGCCGTGGCACGAAATTACATGTGAAAAATTGGCATCTGATTCCTGAAACGCCATTACATGTGGCTGAATATTGATTCCGATATTCTGGAGAAAATAACGGCAAATTCGCAGCCAAAAGCCAGAAACAATACTAACACCAACACGGAATGGCGTCCGTCAGGGGCCCCAAAACCTGTATGATAGCAATACACCAAAGAACGATAAATAATTGAACTGCACCATGGCCAATAGACGTGCGAGAAATATATGGTTCTACCAATGTAACCAATCAAAGCGGTTGTTTAGAAGTGGGTTGTGCAATATTATGTTGTAATACATGTTCCCGGGCACCGCTGCCGCCGAACGTTTCCTGCACTGGTGCATGGTGGTCGAACAGGAGGAATTGTTGGAAATTTTCTGAGGTTAGTATATAAATTGGTTTTTACCCAGTGTGCATTATTCCTACAGCCATCCCTGGGAGAGGGACGGTTGACTTCTGTGGGGATTCAATGGTGAAATGGAGAACCACACATCTATTTAAATAAAATCCTATTTGGAAAGTCATGATGCTGATGTTGACATTAATTAGCTAATGGATTCCCTGTTCTTGTTTTGCGTTCACCTTCGTTGTGAGATATGAGAGGCGTACGCGAACTTGCAAATGTTTTAGCATACATGTAGCATACATGATTGAAATCCCATTAAATGAGTTTGATACAGACAGGACTTATTATAAACATCGAAATGTTGTACTTAAACTGCTGAAAACTCGCATGGTGACTAACAATCTGTTAGCATTGTTGCTAACCGCCTTTTACGACGCTAATGGTGACGTTATCATTTTGCTAACTAAACGCATGTGGGTCACAGCTGTCACTGCTGTCTAGTCGGCACCAACTTTTTTTTATTTGGATTGGGTGAAACATGCACACAGAATCATACAAAACATTGCTTTCAATTCATAGTTTTGCAACAGTTGGAGATTAGTAAGAACAAGTGATCCCATCAAAAGGAAACTAAAGTATGTGTGTGTGTGTGTGTGTATGAATATATATAAAAATGTGTGCATGTTACAGGAGGATCGGATGTTAAATTATACATGTGCTGAGGATGGGTGTGTCATTGTTACGTTGTAGACATTATGCATTGCTTTACTATACCATTTATTTTCTGTCCTTTACCATGTTCTGCCAGCTAAAGCATGCTCTTGGCCCAGATAAACCGGGACTCTCACGGGATGGCAGAGTTTCATGATGCAGATGGGCAGCAGGTCACCCTCTGTCTGGCAGAGGCCGTGACAGTTGGAGGTTAGATCTTCAAACTCAATTGCCTCAATTGACTTTGGGGGGTAGCCTATTTTATGAGCAGTAATCCCTGGCACTCACATCATTAACTAATACAAAGCAGTCATAGGTGGTCCATATTTTGGTGGGGCAACTGCCCGTCCAATTGCAAGCTGAAATATTGGTAAACTTTAGAAATGTGAATATTTGGATCATAATAATTGATTAGTACCATCATTTGTTTACAGAAACATAGCAACAACTTGGATCATGCTCAGTAGACTTTTTAATATGATTTGAGCAGTTGTTGGAGCTAGCTGATGTTTTCTGTGTGGGTTTCTCAAGATGGTGATCAGATGGAGAGCATGGACACGGTGAGCCTACAGGCGGTCACTCTGGCTGACGGCTCCACTGCATACATCCAGCATGACTCCAAAGCCTCCTTCTCAGATGGACATATTATGGATGGCCAGATGATCCAGCTGGAAGATGGATCAGCTGCCTACGTTCAGCACGTCTCCATGCCCAAAGCAGGTAACATCAGAGGCCTTGCAGCAGCCTTTCCATACCTTTGTTTTGGGCTCCGCTTGAGGTTGCCTGAGATGCATAGGGGATCCCAGGACATTGTGTTAATTTTAATCTATACATATGTACCTGAGTACATATGCATAGATTAAATGTGATGATACAATTGATCAAAAACAACATTAAAAACACAACATTTCTTGAGTTGCGTACTTTGTGAGTAAACAGTTACCACTGCATCAACAGGTTAACATTGCCCATCTAACTAAATACTATCTGTGATGTTTTATGTTGTAGGAGAGGATGGCTTACACCTTGAAGATGGACAGGCAGTTCAATTAGAGGATGGAACAACGGCCTACATCCATGCACCTAAAGGTAAATCCTTGCAGCTAGTTATAGTCTACTTTATTTGCTGCTGCTTTCTTGGCATGGTCCCTTGTTTACAAGATATTTCATCTCAGTTAAACCAAAGATGTTCTTATCAGAAATACATATGTATTTCTGTATTTTCGTATGTATACGAGTATGTGAAGCAAAGAACTGAAGCGTTTTGGGAGGGTTTCCACTGCTGCCAGCTGCTCATCCTGTTGTCTATACCAGTGCTTGTGTAATTGCTCTAAAAAAGAGGTCATATCACATCCAGAAATTGTGTAGAATTTATGGTTTATTTGCAATAACCCTTCAATAACCCCCCCCTTCAGAAACGTATGATCAGGGCGGCCTACAGGAGGTGCAGCTGGAGGATGGCAGCACGGCATACATCCAGCACACAGTGCACATGCCCCAGCCCAACACCATCCTCGCCATCCAGGCTGACGGAACCATCGCAGACCTGCAGGCCGAGGCCACCGCTATGGACCCTGAGACCATCAGCGTGCTGGAG
The DNA here is from genome assembly GCA_900302335.1 of Phycis phycis. Lineage (NCBI taxonomy): Eukaryota > Metazoa > Chordata > Actinopteri > Gadiformes > Phycidae > Phycis > Phycis phycis. The sequence goes on along the minus strand of OMKQ01085533.1, from coordinate 9,067 downwards.
CAGTACACCACCAAGGTTGGAACCCGACTGTCTACCTACCTACACTGTGGGTAGGTTGGTAGACAGACAGGAAGGCCGTCCAATCATTTCATTCAAGGCGAAAGAAATCATTGGACGAGATTATTTCAGGCCTGCAGCAGCAATAGATAGAGGATTTTCCTTTTGTATTTTCTGTATTGTATTGTATTTTTTCACTGTATTTTTTTTATGTATTGTTTTATTTGAACTCCATTGGGAAGTAAAGGGAATTTCCTTCTAATTTGCTTCTGAAATACATTGCCTACCCTTGCTTTTAACGTTTACATTTAGGGCATTTTGCAGATGCTAAATGCCCTAAATGTAAACGTTAAAGCAAGGGTAGGCAATGTATTTTTTGAATTAAACTGAATGGTCATCACATTTTTTAAATGGGTTTTGGACATAAATATGTTTTGGAGTGTTATGAAATTTGAAAAGATTTGGTATGAATTGAAAATATTGAAAAATATTTAGAAAAATATGAAACTTGTCTAATTAAACTTATATCTGTGCTCCACTAGGTAGAGAATGTGGAGAATGCCTTGGGACAGTTTGGCAGAGCAGACACTGACAACAGCATCATGCGGGTATTGGTATCTTTTTATAGTCAGGGTTCTACCCAAAGAGTGGCCTTGGGCCACAACTCTCTCTTCCTGTAACATCTCGGGGCTGCCGCGACGTAGACATTCATATTTTGAATCAAGTAATTGTTTTTTTCCTAGAAATAGAAAAGTTGTGCAATTTGTTAAAAATGGTGCAATCTGTTCAAGCTTTACAAAAAAATAAGATTAGCCTACAATATCTGGTGAGTGTTCTGTGGAGGAAGTCAGCGGCTCTCGGGTCCACTCTCGGTTCCAGCACAGCTTTAGTGTAGGGCTTCAATGTGTGTTTAATATAATATAATATAATATAATGCACTGTATGGTGCCGCTACCCGGTGAGTGCTCTCTCATTGTACATGTTACCCACTTTCACCCAAGTTTCAATGAAAATGCATAGCAGCACTAGCGCTATTCAGGAGCATGCAAAGAAAAACAAACACACACGCACTATTGTGGATGACTGAATGCCAGGAAAGGGGAAAATTCTGACATTGTAATCAGAGTATATTGCTTAACTCCAATCTATCATTTGTAGTAGGTAGAGGCTTTTTGATGTATTTTGCCATTGTCTAAACTTTGAAATAGCTGCTAAATGATGACACAGTCATGTGTGGTCAGTCTCTGATGCTGTCTGTTTCCACCAGATCGTAGTTCAGGGTCAGGAGAATCGAGTGGGACGAGTCGCCCACGTTGGGGAGAAGTCGTTTCGCTGTGATCACGACGGCTGTGGGAAACTCTACACAACCGCCCACCATCTCAAGGTGTGTGTGTGTGTCATACTGTGTGTTGTCATACTGTGTGTGTGTGTGTCATACATTGTCATACACAGTCTAGATTTATCTTGATAAGCTTATGAACTACAAAAATGATTAAAAATGAATTGTCCACATGTAACATTACAATTACCATATAATTACCCTTATTACCTAGATTATAATTTCCTTCAAATCAGACTGTTTTTCCTCCATCTTGTTCATAGTGCTTTTCTCTAAAATGGATGTGGTGGTGGGTTCTAAAAACCTCCCCCTTGCACCCTCCAGTAGTTCTTAGTACTTTAAAGTGCAAAACCCTGTTCCTCTTTGTTGGCTGGATAAGGCCAAGTGAATAAAAGTGAAGTCAGTCTTTTGTAATGTTCACCTGGAGTCCTGTTGATACTCGGGGGCTCCTCCCACAGCCAGCAGTGGTGTGTTTGAGCCCTGACAGCTTGCTGTGTCCCCAGGTACACGAGCGTTCCCACACAGGGGACAAACCCTACGTCTGTGAATACATTGGCTGTGGGAAGAAGTTTGCAACAGGTAGACTGACTCTGTCTCCACAGTCAACACACCTTCATTGCAATTCAGTCCTTTTTCAGATGCTTTTCACACCAAAACCTTCGGAAAGCTTGAGGTAGGGGAACAACATTTGGGAAACAAGAATTTGCAAGCAAATTAGCCAACACGGTTGCTGTCTTACTGGCATAATATTGGCATACTATTGTTCAACAATCCAAATGTGTGTAAGTTAATAGAGACGGTGAACACGGCCACATACAGCAGCTGTGTACCAACCTGCACACATCAGTGTACCTTTGTCAAAGTATGCAGGTACACAATGCAAAATTGAAACAACTCAGGAATTGAATTCTCTTTTTAAGATCCCTTTTTTTTATTAGTGTATTTGTTTCATTGGGATATCGTTATAATATATAATCATGATTCCTGATGCAAAACACGGAAACAGAATTTGTATCACTCCCCCCCTCACTTCTAAAACCCTGTGACGACTGTACACTCGACCATGGAGGTATAGGTGTCCTCACTGAGTTACATTTGACTGCTACCTGGTTGTAACCTATTAGGCCAATCATATAACATTCCGCTCCCCAAACAACACGTTGATTGGCTGGCTTATTTGTGAAACCGTTCCTCATTCTCTCGACTCCCCACTCTACTACTTGCACTGATCCGATTATTCAAATTGAATTTATTTACACTATATTCTTGTGTTATGTCTCTGCATTACTGTGCCTGTACAGAAAATGATCTAAAAGGTAACAGATCAGATAATCAGATAACAAGAGACAAAAAAAAAATGTAATTCCACGTAAGGAATTACTTCTGTATAGGAATGCCCGTAATCATTGAGATAAATTTAGTTGAGGTGGGGATAAAACCGGCAACCCTCCGGTTGTGGAACACATGCTCTACCCACTGAGCTATGCCGCCCAGTTGACAGCTGGAAAGCAATTAGCAGCAATTAGCAGAGTCAAGCGTAACAATTGAAAGCTAGGCTCAATGTTATGTCTATGGGAGTTTTTTGCATGTTTAATCGCAAATATCTCAAAGTATAAAGTTTACAAAAATGAAAAATACATAGCACAGCTATACGGAAGTAGACCTTTGTAATACAGTTTGAATGAAATGTTAAGGTTGTTGTTTAGCCTCCATTAATTGCACAAATTTGGTGTGAAGAACAATAATGTGACAAAAAGCGATATCTAGATCTATCTAACAATAATTAAGTGAAAAATGCAGGACAGAGAAAGGAATGCTTAAAAAAAGGTAGTTACGTTAATTTCAGAAGATTATCTGATGGTGTGGTTGTTGTAGTTATAGTGGTAAGCTCCATGGGTCTTGATTAAGACTGGTGACTTGAGTGAAGTACTAAAATGCTAATCCTGCTTTGTGGATCTGGTGATTGTCCATCTCTGTGATGTTCAGGGTATGGCCTGAAGAGTCACTCCCGCACACACACTGGGGAGAAGCCTTATCGGTGTCAAGAGGTGAACTGCAGGAAGTCCTTCAAAACCTCTGGGGACCTCCAAAAGCACACCAGGACGCACACAGGTAGCCATGGTGCTTTCACTCGTGGATGTTGTGATGCTTCTTGTGTTGACATACTTCATCTGTTTATAACTCAACATGTTATGAAAATGTGACGTGGCCCTCTTGTTCTCTGTTTGTCCGAAGGCGAAAAGCCTTTCAAATGTCCTGTGGATGGTTGTGGCCGTTCTTTTACCACCTCAAACATCCGGAAGGTTCATATCCGAACTCACACGGGGGAACGGCCGTACTACTGCTCTGAGCCCAGCTGTGGGCGCTCATTTGCAAGTGCAACAAACTACAAGAACCACATGAGGATCCATACAGGTGAATAGAATATCAGACAATTTTATCCAAAGCGACTGAATTCAGATGTAGCTCTTTAAAGCTAGGGTAGGCAAGTTATTTGGTCAAATTCTAGCTTACTCTGGCTGGTTCTCCAAATTGCCTATGCTAGCTTTAAAGGTCCTGTGTGGAAATTGTAGATGGCCATTGGTGAGGTAGCAGATTGTAACGTACTGAATCCCCTCACCCCTCCCTTACGAACAACGATGGTGGCCTGAACTGGCCTGTGTTGTGCAACGTTCCAGTAGGTACCTCCAAAATGATGCTGTCTACGACAGCATTGAGTAACCAAGTGTCAAGTGATGAGGTTCCTTGATTGATTTATGAATTGTATTTAGTTATTGTAATAGTCTGTAATAGTAATTACAAGTCATAGCTTACAAGTAAAGGTCCTGTTACATTAAACGCGGTAATGCAATTAATTTGAATTGCACCAAGTAGTTTTGGGTGTTTTTTGTGAATAAATTAGTTTGCTCTATCACAATTAGATTTCTTTGCCATAGTCACCATGGACACTGTTCATGGGAATTGCATAACATTCATGATTATCGCTATCAGTTATATTGCAGTCAGCACTACAAGCCAACATTTTCTTGCACTTCTGTACTTAAATATAGGTTGTTTTTGATAACATGACGGTGTGTAGTTGTACCACAACAGTTTTGTTTGAGATGCCAACTTTGTCCGAAAGAGTGAGAGCCTACTTTTAAGCCCCTTCTGCACATAGTTCCTGGTAAATGACTGGGATCACATTGCAGGCACCGCTAGTGATTTACACTATTCACACATGCAGCTACCATCAACAACATTTCCGTCATGCGCCCATTCACACATGGCATAGCAATGGCGGACTATGGACCCAGGCACTGTCAGACAGATGCCGTTAAATTTGCAGACTGAGAGGAGCTCCCTTCCTTATTGGGGGAAAAAAAGAGCTTGATTTCAAGCAAAAGCTGTATTGATATTGTTATCACATCACCCAAAAGCGTTGGTCCATTAACATAAACATATTTGAATCACAGATTCAAATACATCCTCAGTGGAATGTTGTTATTGGCTCTACGTTAAAGTGTCTTATGCAACGATGACGTAACCCTCTACGTGCCTCTACCAGCAATTTCACTGCCTTCATTCACAGCTGCACAGGCAGTGATCCGGAAATGATTTAAGTTATGAGTTACATTTCCCGGGAATATTGATCCTTGTTCCCATTCACACATGATCCCATACAGGAAATATCCCAGAACATTGCTGGGAAAGACTTCATGGGCTTTAGTTATTGAAGAGGGAAACCACCTCAAACACAAACATCTCCAAAGGATGGATGTGTTAAATATTGCACACCCACTTATGAATCCCCCTCATCCGCACACTGCTATTTGCAACACTATTTTACTCTTTGGATTATAAAGTGTGTGAACCTCCATTATGATTGAATTGTACCAATACGTGGATACAGGATATTTTGGCAAAAGCATGCTCGTCCTCACTAGGCTATTGTAGGATTATTTGAGAGTCTGACATGGTGTGGTTGGATTTGTGGAGCTCCATCTTGCCAGCGGTTGATGTTGATGGCCAGCCAACCAATCCAAGACTCTGCTGAGGACATATTTGAATCTGTCACTTTTTATCTTAACGCATCATGCGTTTCAGGTGAATTGTTAACGATATCAATACAGCTTCTTTTGTTTACAAACAAGTGCCTTTTTTAAAGAATGTCGTCTGGAAATTGGAAAATGTCTGAAATAAGGGAGCTCCCTCCATAAGCGTTGCATTGCCACCATCTGCTGGACTGTCCCTTGGCCCGTGGATGCCGGCATTGCTATGCCGTGTGTGAAGGAGGCTTAAGTCTTCCGAGGGGATTTCTTTGCCCGTGGTCGCCACCACCAATCACCCAATCAAATGTTCAGTGACCTTCAACACCGTGGTGCGTTTTGCCATCCAGGGGAGAAGCCGTACGTGTGCACGGTGCCCGGCTGTGAGAAGCGTTTCACAGAGTACTCCAGCCTCTACAAACACCACGTGGTCCACACGCCCTGCAAGCCTTACAACTGTAACCACTGTGGGAAGACGTACAAGCAGATCTCTACCTTAGCCATGCACAAACGCACCGCCCACAACGACACGGAGCCCATCGAGGAGGAGCAGGAGTCCTACTTCGAACCCCCCACAGGTCCGTGTCTCTTTGACTCTAGGTGTTTTACTCACGCTGAGCAGCCAGAGAAATAGATGTTGGGTCTCTGTTTAATTCAACATGTTTAATTCAACACAATACCACAGAGGGAGAGATTGGTATCAGAAATGACTATAAGCTGTCCTGGTTCTTTAGGAACAGTCATTTATTATAAGAAAAACATTTGTGGTTAGTGATTGAGCATGTCAAATGGTAAAGTCAAATTTCAAAGCCTGTCTAAAAGTTTAGTTTGATTTTTTTTTTTAGATGCTATCGATGACCCCAACGTGACCTACACGACAGTGATGGAAGCGGAAGATTCTGAGTCGGAGCAGATCCCCGTAGAGACGACTGAGATCCTCGGACAGCAGCACGTCGCCCTGGTAACACAAGAGGATGGAACACAGCAGCAGGTAGGCTGCATTGTTATATTCTGCATTTGTCTCAATATTCTCACAAATCAAACAGAAGTCGGACAATCTTGAAATCTATGTCATAATTAATTCTTTAGTAGAGAATATGTTGTGTGTCACTTAAAAATCTAAATATGGAAGGTAAAATTACTAACTTGCTGTAAGTCGGATAATGTTCATTTGGTTCTCTGCTCTCTGCAATCAGGTCAGTATCTCTGAAGCTGACCTACAAGCTATGGGCGGTACCATCACCATGGTAACCCAGGAGGGAACCACCATCACCATCCCAGCCCATGAGCTGTCAACGCAAGGGGGTCACTCGGTCACTATGGTGACAACGGATGGATCAGATGGACAGGTAACGAAACAAAATACTGTGGGTTTTTTTGGTAACTCATATGTAGCATGAATTAAAGTTAGGGTAGGCAATTTGGAGAAACCAGCCAGAGTAAGTATCCAAAAGAAAAAGTCCCACCCCTCCATTCTGGCCTCCATAGCCACTATAAACACGGGACATGCTTGCTAGCTTGAACAATAGGTCTGTCTAGCCTTGTGTCACACCTCTGCTAGACTGAGCATGAACGTGTTGTGTTGCCTTGTGTTGACAATGACAGCTGCTACACTGACCGATGTATAACGCACAGCAAAAGGCTAAAATTGACTTTGGATGACTTTTGTCATCCAGTGCATTAACGTGTTCCTCTACGCAAGAATCAGTGACTAAAAATGCACTTGTGTTGTAAGTTTTGTTAGTTTGACCGAGTATTCCTTGTGGTGGGTGCTATTTAAGCTAGGGACTCTGTATGCACCTTAACGTGGGATTCCTCCTGCTGACCTGGCTGGGATACTTTGTACCTATTAATCATTTGGGTAGTTTGGTTGTTGATCTCTTAGGTTTTTGGCCCTTTGCTGTAGCATGTCTTGGTTTTGGATGATTCAGCTTTACTTCAGTCCCTGTTTGTCCGACAACAGGCTCTGGTTTTAGTTTAACACTAAAAGCGCCGGAGCCACTGAACGACCTTTGACTGCCACGGCCATTTTGACCGGTTTCACCGTTTTTAGTTGTTGTGACACCAGGACACTACTAGATGGTACATTGTACTGTGCTGCTGCAGGCTACTTCCCTGCTTTTGACAGGCATTAGACAAACACAGAAAACATGATCAGCCTTCACCGATCATATGCTTGATAGTGCAAGTAATAATTAAACTCCAATTACACATTATTTACACCTTGAAGTTAAGGCGCGTTATGCTGCTAAAGAGCTAATCAGAATAATTGCCTCTTTGACTTCCTGTATTGGGTATAATGCGTGAGCTTTGCGATGTTTTCGTTACAGCTGTACATTGCAGAGTTTACCGTTTACATCTGTTACAGAGGGGAAGCTTGAACAAGCTTTCACCAAAGATCTGCCTGACCGATTTAGAATTTGAAAAACTTTAGTTTTCGTTGTTACGTATCAAGTCTTGTCAGAAAGCAAGCAGCAGACGTTCGTCTTCAAAGTCTTCTGCCAGAAAAGCTCTGGGAAGTCAGGCGACGTATAAATGCCGATAAACTATGAATATGTAGCAAGTCATGGTGGATGAATGTGTTATTTTAAAACCAGCCCAAGTTGCGTGTACCTGCCCAGTGCTATTTTACTTCTAGCCCAACATGAGCAAATGTCACCCAGCTGGTTGGAAAACGTTAAACACGGTAACCCTGCATAGCAATGGAAAAGTACTGCTCGGCAAGGCAGGATCGATACCGCAATCACTGTTATTATTGCCTTCAATTAACTCTAGTTCATTTCTAGTGGGCTACTCATAACATAGTGCCAATAGCTCATCCCAATGAAACACCATATGCTTGGAATTGTTGTTTCTCTGGTTCTGTAGACTTTAGATTTCTAGGTGAATGTTTGCAGATACAATGTGTTAGAATCCTTACAATTAACTAAAGCAGTATTTACAATAGGTATACTAATCCCTACACATGTGTGGTACCATCTTTCACATTAATCTGACTTCTGTCATCCAAAAGTGTTTTCTTAAAGGGAAATATGTTCAAACAAAAACATGCCTTGTTTTGAAAGTGTCTTTACACGACAATCTGAGTCCAGGTTTGTAAGTGTCTAGACAGACGTTACTCTTGAGCAAAAAATGTCTTTGTAGCTATTTTATATTTATAGGTGATTTGTGTCATAATGTCACCAAACCAAACAGAACTTGACTTGACTGTCTCTCGCAGGTGGCCATCATGACGCCTGACATGACAGCGTTTCAAACCGTGGAGGAAGGCGGATACAGCCAGGAACACAACGTTCACCCTGTCACCCTATTGGCCACCTCCAATGGCACTCACATTGCTGTCCAGGTCAGCTCAGACAATGTGTTTCATTAGGGGAATAGACTTGGCCTCCACATGAGTCACCTGCAGGAGATCTATATCAGTTGTAAAGAAAAGGTCTCCTCCAGTGCCATAACAATTCACCTGTAATTTAATGACAATAGAAAATAAGAATATAAAGTAGGTCACGAGAGGTATTCACAGCCCACGTAGCGCCGCCCTTAGAGACCGCCCTTTTCACACGGTTCACGGGGCACAGCTTTTCTTACGCCCAAATACACACACAGAAAGACACACACACACACACACACATACACACAAACACATAGACACAGACTCAAACCAGACACACACATGCACACGCATATCCATGCACAGGCAAAG
>OMKQ01085531.1:0-11543 GCA_900302335.1 Phycis phycis | reverse complement strand
CATCCCAGTGAACCCACAGAGATCATTACCATCGAAGACCCCACAGGTGTTTCACCACTCTCTCATCTATAGCCTTCAACTCTCAACTCTCTAGCATGGTGTAGATTCCCATTAAGTATTCATGTATTAGCAAGCCAAACAATATTTATCACTTGATCATATCTCTCTATTATGCAGGAACAGTAAATTAATAATGTATACTACTTTTACAACAACAACAACAACAACAACAACAACAATAATAACAATACATAATAATAATAATAATAATAATAATAATAAATAATTATAATAATAATAATAAAATAATAAAATAGTTAATCATGTTGCTGGTGCTTTCAATTGAGATATTTAAAAGACCTAACCCACACATCTCTCCCCAGGTGTTCCATCACCACCCATTGAGCTCCAGATCACTGGGGCCAGCCGGGACTTCCTGTCCATCGGTTGGAAGCCCCCGGAGAGGACTGGCGGGAGCCCAATCAGCGGCTACCATGTTGAGATGTGTGAGGCAGGGACAGAGAAGTGGATGAGAGTCAACTCCAGGCCTGTTAAGGAACTCAAGTACCGCATTGACGAGGGAGTGGTGGCCGAGAAGGAGTACGTCCTGAGAGTCCGTGCCATCAATGCTGTGGGCGTTAGTGAGCCTTCAGACATTTCCGACAATGTGTTTGCCAAGGAGAACGACTGTAAGAACCCCCCCTTCACCATTTCACATCTGAATAACACTTGAACTGCTAAATACTTACACCTCTGCTAAACACTTATACATCTGAAAAACACTGCAACATCTGCTAAACATCTGTTCACTATGTGTCGTGACATCTTCACCTTGACCAGGGATGCCTTGTTATTGTTTATCAATTTTTTAATTTTAAATTCTTATTTGTTTGATTAATTCAATGATGGTATTATCATCAAGTTGGTGGTTAGTTGAGTGTGTGTTGAAACCATGCTGTGCTTGTCAAGGTGCCCCCACCCTGGAGTTCCAGACCCTGGACCTGGTGGTGGTAGAGACGGAGAAGATGCACATCCCAGTGCCCTTTAAGGCTGTCCCCTCACCCAAGATCACCTGGCACAAAGATGGCAAGGAGCTGAAGGCAGATGAGCGTCTGGGCTTCAGGTCTTGTCCTCCTCTTCCCCCTGTTCTATGTTTCTCCAGGGTCCCAAGCGATATACTACATTTGTCATGGAGACAATATCCATCTCCGAGTAGAACTTGTTTAGTCACCTAAAAGTTAATACATACTGTTCAGGAATCAATTCAGAAAATATAGTTCAGATAATCGAGCCAAACGAACCATTCCATACAACGTACATACTCCCAGATGATTAATACCATAAGCCAAATCTAAAGATACAGTTTTAGAAGTCACTGTAGGCTTATTCAGAGTTGTTGCTTGTGTACAGGAATGAGTTTACTCATTGCTTTGTTGTTGGTTTATCTAAACAGGAAGGAGTACACCTCCTGCCACCTGGAGGTGGGCAGCAGCATCCATGGTGACGCTGGACAATACAAAGTTACTCTGGAGAACAAGCTGGGAGCCGCCAGTGCTACCATCAATGTTAAAGTCATCGGTACATCATGTACACTACACACGGTTTCACTCCTTCCACCCGAGAACACGGTAGATCATCGGGAGCGCCTTCTAAATGCATCCTTGTGTTTTGTGTGCTCAGGTCTGCCTGGTCCCTGTAAGGCTATCCTTGCCTCTGAGATCACTAAGAGCTCCTGCAAGGTGACCTGGGACCCCCCAGATTACGACGGAGGAAGCCCTGTTCTTCACTACGTCCTGCAGGTCAGATGGTGCCTCCTAGAGACCTTATGCTGGGAGGTGGACCTTTGTTGACTTTTCTTATGCCTACCTGTCCTGACACACTGTCTGTCCTGATGCCAGACTATTTGTCCTGACACTTGTTTGTCTGTTGTGACAACTGTTTGTCTGCCCTGACACCTATCTGCTTATATGTTTGTCCAGATACATACAGTTTTTACAGTCTGTCTTGTCGGTCTCCCTGGGCGTCTGTCCTAACACTTGTCTATCTGTCTATCTTAACACCTGTCTATCTGTGCTCTCCAGCGTCGCGAGGCAGGCAGGAGGACATATGTCAACATGATGTCAGGGGAGAACAAGGTGAGCTGGCCTGTGAAGGATCTGATCCCCAATGGAGAGTACTACTTCCGGGTCCAAGCTGTGAACAAAATTGGAGGAGGAGAATACATTGAGCTACGCAACCCAGTCATTGCAGAGGACCAGAAACGTAAGGATGCTAGCATGTAGTCCGAAAGTGTGTTGTCAATGTGACCACACTCACTATGAAGTACTTAGGATGCTTGGTATTTCCAGATGCTCCTGACCCACCAGTGGACGTAGAGACTCACAACCCCACATCCAAGACCATTACACTGACCTGGAAACCACCCATGTATGATGGTGGAGCAAAAATTATGGGCTACGTCCTGGAAAAGCTTCAGAAGGGCGAGGACAAGTGGGAAAGGTGCAACGACTTCCTTGTTCCTGTGCTCTCCTACACCGTGAGGGGCCTGACCGAAGGGAAGAACTACCAGTTCAGGGTCAAGGCTGAGAATGCTGCCGGAGTCAGCGAACCCTCTCGCAGCACACCCTTTGTCAAGGCCTCCGACGCCGTAGGTTAGTAGTCCTCCATGAAGTATACATTATCCTAATGGCTATGTAACAACCTAGGTTCTATGGTATTCTATAGTATTCTATAGTATATATTTTCCTATCTGGTGTATATTATCATATCTGCTAAACGGTGTGCACACCGGAATTGGTGATCCTTTTCTTAAAATAAGGATCACCAAATCCGGTGTGCTCAATGTTCTGTGTGTCATGAACCATAGTTTAAGAAACACTGCTCTATCTTTATCAGGGATTAGGTGAACATTTGATCATTAGAGTTGAATTAAAGGAACTACCTGCTGTTGGTTTCAGATCCTCCCAAGGTGTTCCTCAGTGGCAGCTTGCAGTCGGGTTTGAGCATCAAGAGAGGATGTGAGATCTGCCTGGAAGCCAACATCTCTGGATATCCATACCCTCAAATCACCTGGTATTGGAATGACCAGGTCATCAGACCAGAGGCTCTTAGGGTAAGACCCGACAAACCCATCAAGAAGAAGGTTGAGAAGAGCCAAGTGGAGGAGAAAAAAGAGGAAGAAGAAAAGAAAATGGAGGAGAAGGAAGGACAGACCAAGGTGGAAGAGAAAAAAGAAGAGGAGAAGAAAGAGGTGGAGAAGACGGAACAGCCAGCAGAGCCTGAGCCAGAGGAGTCTGACTACCCCACCATCAATGAGCGTCTGAGCATTGATGACAGCAAGAGAGGGGAGTCCCGAATCGTTGTCAAGGACACCATTCGTGGAGACCACGGAGTCTACACCGTCAAGGTGGAGAATGGCCAGGGGAAAGCTTCTGCTTCTTGTGAAGTCAACGTACTTGGTAAGATCTGTTCTGTTTTTAAAGTCTGCTAACGTTCTGTTAGCATCATGTTTAACCACTCTGTTCTGTTCTGCACCAGACACTCCTGGTCCTGCTGTCAACTTCCGCTTCGAGGAGGTGAGGAAAGACTCTGTAATCTGCAAGTGGGACGCACCCCTGGATGACGGTGGCAGTGAGATTCTCAATTACACTTTGGAGAAGAAGGACAACTCCAAGCTGGAGATTGGCTGGAGCTCAGTCACCGCCACCCTGCGTGGCTGTCGCTATCTGGTGCCCAAACTCATTGAGAAGAAGGAATACATCTTCAGAGTGGTGGCCGAGAACAAGTTTGGTGCTGGACCGCCATGCGTGTCCAAACCCCTCATTGCCAAGAATCCCTTCGGTATTAAACACTGAAACCTTTAGATAGTCACTCATGTTATAATGTCACAATTTAATATATTGAGAGTAATTCACTGCTATAACTAGTGTTATAATGTCTCATAGTTTTAGGTGTTTAACTGACCACCTTGCCTTCTCAACTGCTAGATCCTCCAGAGGTGCCAGACAAGCCAGAGATCAATGACATCACAGCCCACAGCATGCTGGTGTCATGGGGCGAGCCTGGGGACAATGGCAGCCCCATCCTGGGCTACTGGGTGGAGCGCCGTGAGATCAACAGCTCCCACTGGGCTCGCGTCAATAGGTCCGACCCCACAAACACACAGATGAAGACAAGAAAGGATACATATGTGTTGAGTAATTAAGAAGAAGGTTTAAATACATGACTGTTGCCCCCTCTGTGACCACCAGGGACTTGATTGCGGACACTGAGGTGAACGTGGAAGGCCTGATCGAGGGTCTGACGTACATCTTCAGAGTAGCAGCAGAAAACCAGGCTGGACCCAGCAAGTTCAGCGTCCCCTCTGACCCAAAGACTGCCCAAGCACCTATCCGTAAGTCCCTGCGCAGTTCTGATGGAACACAATCCATACAAGGCCAAAGTTCTGGTGTAACTAAGTAGCTGACACCTTTCCAGTCCTGAATTCTGAAGGTGACCCTGAATTTTAATCCACCATCTATTTTCAAAACCATGCCCCATTGTGTGTGTGTGTGTGTGTGTGTGTGTGTGCAGTTCTTCCTGGCCCTCCTGTGGCCAGGGTATTGGAAACCACAGACCACTCCATCGATGTGGAATGGGATGCTCCCCTGGACAACGGTGGAGGAGAGATCCTGGGGTACCATGTCGACAAGGTTAGTCTCACTCAGCTTCTGACAGAACTCTGACATTTAGGTTTAATAACTTGAGCAGGTTGTTGAAAACAGTGTAGACACACTATGTTTTATATTTCACTTGTGTTTTAGAAGGTTAGAATGTGATTAGTGATGAGACCATACCAATCATCTAACTCAACAGAAAATAATGGGTTTTGATAAAGCTCTCTCTTCTCTCCGGGCTTTTAGGCCATGGCTGGAACCAAGGACTGGTCCAGATCTACAGACCGACCCTGGAAGACCCGGGCCTTTACGGTCTATGGTGTCCGAGAGGGAGCCAAGTACCTTGTCCGAGTTATTGCCTGCAATGCTGCTGGAGAGGGAGCACCAGGCTTCACTGAGTCTGTGTTTGTCAGGAACCCTGCTGGTCAGTATCTCCCATCTTAGCTCCATATCTCCCAGATGTTCTTTCCATTATTATTGTTAGCTAATGATATGCCCTGATCTCCAACTGATGCATCCATTGTACCCACAGAGATGCCAGTAATCGAGCTGGACCTATCTGTGAAGAATGGTGTGGTCATTCGAGCAGGAGAGACACTTAACCTCCCAGCCACCGTCACCGGGAAACCTAAACCCTCCATTACCTGGGTTAAGGATGACAGCAAACCAGACAAGGAGCGTGTGGAAATCCTGGAGGATGGCAACCAGAGCATCGTCCACATCAAGAATGTCCAGAGGAAGGACTGCGGAAAATACCTGATTTCTGCCTGCAACCCAAGTGGATCCAAGTCTGCCTGGGCCCGGGTGGATGTCATGGGTCTGTAAAGACGTCCAATTATCTATGTATCTATGTACTCATATATATGTTTTATAAATATACACACATCATTCACATACACACATCATGTCTTTAGGAGTACAACAGGTCCATAGGTTCATCATATTTTGATAATTTCTTTTGCAGATGTCCCGGGCCCGGTCACAGACCTGAAGCCTGTGGTTGTCACTCGAAAGATGATCTTCCTGAACTGGGATGACCCCGATGACAATGGTGGAAGTGACATCATTGGCTTCATTGTGGAGAGGAGGGATGGGAAGATGCACACGTGGAGGCAGCCCGTCGAGACAGCCTCCTCCAAGTGCGAGTGTGTAGGTATCATGGAGGGCCAGGACTACATGTTCCGCGTCATCGCCAAGAACAAGTATGGCATGGGACCCCCCGTGGAACTGGGACCCATCAAGGCTGTGGACCCACAAGGTGAGGAGGACATATATTTTAGAGATGCCCCAATAGTTTGCCTGTATTAAATGACACGGTACATTTGTTTCTCTGAATGGAAAAATAATTTTGAGCCTACTATTTGAAGTAATATATGCAATTACTATACCTACACTGCACCATATTTCAAACTCTTCTGATTGTTTATTCTATGTGATGCAGGACCCCCCAGCTACCCTGAGAAGTTCCACTACACAGAGAGAACCAAGAACTCCATCACCCTGGCCTGGAAACCACCTCGTAATGACGGCGGCAGCCCCATCATCGGCTACTTTGTAGAGAAGAAGAAACATGACCAGCAGGTCTTTGAGCCCTGCAATGCAGAAATCTGCCCCAACCTGAGCTTGACCGTGGAGGGTCTGGAGGAGGCCTGGATGTATGAGTTCAGGATTAAATGTACCAACCTGATTGGAGAGAGCGAGCCCTCCATTCCTCTGACGGTTGTGATTCAGGATGATGAAGGTGAGCCTGAAGTATCTCATTGTTCTGATATTTCCTTCAAGTATATATCCTGGTTCTGATAGTTCCTTCATTTGGTGGAGTCTTGTAAATTATGTACCTGAGAGTTGCTCAAAAGCTATGGCCTGCATAGCTTTAGCTATGCTTAGGTCTAGAACAGTGTACTAGGGTAGAACAGTGTTCAACCCTAGTACATATATGAATGAATCAACTCAGATGACAGCACCATTTTTTAATTTATACATTAGCACAGCGTATCATTCTTGATGATTTGCATCAATATGCGGACAGCATACATTTGAAACGTGTGCTGTTCTCCTCCCAGTGTCTCCTGAGATCCACATGCTGAAGATCTTCAAGGGAGACTCCATCACGGTGAGGAAGGGCGACGTCATTGAGATCCCGGCCGACGTGATTGGTCTGCCCATCCCCAAAGTGGAGTGGTTCAAGGATGACGTTTTGATAGCAGAGACTTCAGAGAGCCTCCAAATGGAGATGGTGGAGACTGGCAGAATGAATTGTAAGACCAGCATCACCATTCCTTCAGCCAACCGCAGGGACAAGGGCAGCTACACCGTCACAGCCTCCAACAACATGGGTTCCTGCAAACACACCACCTATGTCATGGTGCTGGGTGAGTGTGACCAACAGATGACCAATGAATGAATTCTAATCTGTCATTACATATTGAATCATATCATTGAACATGTTAAAATGAATGAATCCTAATCTATGGTCACATATTCAATGATATTAATGAACAACATCAAATCTGTGGTTGTGCAGACCGTCCACTACCCCCCAGGAATGTGACAGTGTCCAACATCAAGGGAGAGTCTTGCTACCTGCACTGGGACGCACCGCTTGACAATGGCGGAAGTGAGCTCACCAACTACATTGTGGAGAAGAAGGAAGTGTTAAGTGAGGAGCCAGAGTTGGAGGAGGGCGAGGTGCCTCCTGCTGAACCCCAGTGGTCCGAGGTCACCAATAGCATCATTGAGAAGAGATATGGGGTCAGTTCTGAAACCCTCCTTTTGTCACTCGACTGTTTACCCTCCTCAAGGATGAGGGATGACAGGAGCTTTTTACTGAAAAAAAGTAGTTGAAAGTTGTGTGCTGTTGATGAAGTTTAGAATATTAGATAATGTGTTAATGTGTATATTTCTAATCGCGGACCTCAGTCCAACTGGATTGCTGGACTTCTGGGAGGAGATGACACAGAGTTATGCATAGTTTCTGGTTATGTTACACAGATATTCTACCAGGAGAGAAACTAGAAGCTTTTTTCAGAAGGGCAGGTAGTTTAGATTGTCTCACAACAGTCTAAACCCAGCTCACATCCCCTATTAGTGGGTGAACAAGCCAACACTTGGTGAATTCTGTTTCACAATTATATGAAGAGCTGACTTCAGAGGATCAAAAATGCCGCACCAAGCCAGTGGCTAGTCTGCAGAGTGTTCATTTGAACTTACTGGTGCTGGCCGGGTTTGTGTTCATTTGTGATTGCATCCTCCAGCAACGTGATTAGTCGAAACAAATAAGCAAACAAATTTGAAACGGTTCTCACAATTTTTAACTGCTTTGAGAGTTCACATTATTAATCAAAAGTCTGATTTGTGAGACTAATAAATATATACTGTTTTATGTTGATAGGATGTTCTCGATGTGGAAAAGATGAGATAATGTTGTGATTATCTCTAGGTGTGGAACCTGGAGACCAATAAAACCTACCTGTTCCGGGTCCGAGCTGAGAACCGCTACGGTAGGTCTGACCCCTGTGCCACAGGGGAAGTTGTCATCACCGATCCATTTGGCCTTCCTGGGCCACCAGAAAAGCCAACCATCGCTGAGTACTCCAAGACCTCCATGACCCTAACCTGGGAGCCCCCCAGGGAAAATGGCGGCTCAATGGTTACCGGCTACTGGCTGGAGAAGAGGGAGAAAGGCTCCTCCTACTGGGCTAAGGTCAACAAGGTTCCCGTCACCAAGCGTGGCTTGAAGGGCTGGGAATACCAGGTGAGCTGAGGGTAGAGCTGGCCTCTCTAGATCACATATTCAGTATGAGCTTAGTGGCAGAACAGGACTTCCCAACTAGTTGCATCCCTTGTGTTTTACTGAGTTGGAGTCAGTCCACTCACTCTGTGTCCTGGTTCTAGGTGACCCGTCTAAGTGAGGGGACAGAGTACGAGTTCCGCGTAGCAGCCTCCAACTCTGCAGGAACCGGACCTTTCAGTGGAGCTTCAGACTCTGCCTTTGCTGTTGATCCTCTCAGTGAGTTAGATACACTGCTGGTTCCTGATTCAGCTGAATGATGCTCACTACATATCCACATTCTAGTGTTCCTCAAGCATCCTGATGTATTGACTTTCTCAAGGCATTCAGTGATAAACGGGTTGCATTTCCCCCTACCAGCTCCCCCAAGCATGCCGGCTGCCCCAGAGGTTGCTGACAAGAACAAGCACAGCGTCACCCTAACCTGGACCCCCCCGGATCGGGACGGTGGAAGCCCCATCAAGGGCTACATCATCCAGATCCAAGACGAGGGTTCCTCAGACTGGGCGAGGGTCAACGACCCAGATGCTCTGCACCCCACCACAGAGTTCACTGTACCCAGCCTCCGAGAGCTCAAACTCTACCGCTTCAGGATCATCGCGGTCAATGACATCGGGGAGTCCGACCCCAGCCCTCGCACCACAGAGGTTCTAGTAGAGGAGGTTCACGGTACGCTGGTGGTATTATGTAATTGTACATGTATAATAACACTATAATATACCTTATTTATCGTATATAATTACTATAGTGATAGTATTTGAGGGTCTTCTTGATTATCCTCTGCTCTTTGACCTACACAGTTGAACCCAAGCTCATACTGGACATGCTGGCAGACGACCTGCTCTGCATCAGGGCTGGAGACCCAATTAGGATCCCTGTCATTGTCAAGGGCCGCCCGGTTCCTAAGGTTACCTGGGACTTTGATGGCAAAGCCAAGTCGCACAAGAAGAACAAATTGCACACGTTGCCAGTGGACTCTGAGGTCTGAATGTCATCTCAACTGCTTTTTATCAACGTATCTTCTTCTCTCTTAATCAATGAAGCAGCATACACTAGGGGCTTTTCTGAGATGGTAGTACACTGGAAATAGTAATTACCTCATATTACAAAAATGACTTACAAATGTTTAAAATAAAAATAAATGTTGACACTGGTTTTTCAGATTGAGTCTACAGACACGACTTCTACTGTGACCATCCCTGTCAGTCTGAGAAGTCATTCAGGACGGTTCACCATCACTGCCAAGAACAAGTCTGGACAGAAGCACATCAACGTCAGAGTTAATGTCCTTGGTATGTCTTAATATGCTGCCTCAACACAGCCTTCTTACAGCATCAATATAGCCTCAGAACATTGACAGCGCTGACTGTCCATAGCAGAACATATAAAGATGAGTTACCTAGGTGAGTTAGTAACTGGGTGAGATGGCAACTGAATAAGTTTGTAACATGAGTTAGTAAGTTGGTGAGTTAGTAACTAGGTGAGTTTGTAACTAGGTGAGTTAGTTACTAGATGAGTTTGTGTCTCCAGACGTCCCTGGGGCTCCTAAGGATTTGAGGGTGACTGACATCACCAAGTCAACGATGAGGCTCATCTGGAAGCTTCCAGACAATGATGGAGGAGAGAGAATTAAGAGCTACTTCATAGAGAAGAGATGTGTCACCGACAAGGCCTGGACCAAGGTATGACTCCTACATCCTTCCTCCCTCCTTCTCTGTCCCTCTGAGATTGGAAACATTAGGAGGAAAAATCACTCCCTTGGCTTGAATCCACTTGCACAACTTCAGAGGAGTGCAGTCATGTTTGTGTTGTGTATTATCTTATGTACTTGTGATTGTTGTGTGTCAAGTTCTGTTCTCACGGTTGGGTTATGTATTAAGTTGTGTACTTGTGATTGTTGTGTGCAGGTGAATGCCACATGTGCCAGCCAGGCGTATGTGGTCCCAGGTCTTCTGGAGGGCCAGGACTACCTGTTCAGGGTCCGCGCTGAAAATCGCCTTGGATTCAGCCCTTTCACTGTAACCAGTGAGCCTGCAAGGGCCCGGGACCCCATCTGTAAGTATCACACTTGGAGACACACAAACATACCACGGCTGATGAGGAAGCCTCTGTAACTCTTCAATACCCCTCCCCAGACCCTCCTGACCCCCCCACCAAGGTCAAGGTGAACCTGGTAACCAAGTCGACGGTGACCCTGAGCTGGGAGGCTCCTAAGAACAACGGTGGCTCTCCGGTTACACATTACCTCATCGAGCGTCTAAGCTGGGACACCAGCGGCAAAGAGAAGGAGACATGGAAACAGTGCAACAAGAGAAACGTGGAGGAGCTCACCTTTGTAGTGGAGGACCTGAAGGAGGTCAGCCCTAAACACAACAAAACACACCACAAACCCTTCTCAGGTTTGATTTTACTGTTGTTCTCCTGACCTCACTAAAGTATGTTTGTGCGTGTGTGCATGTGTGTGGGCGTGTCTGTGTGTGCACTTGTGTGTCCGTAGGGAATAGAATATGAGTTCAGGGCGAAGGCTGTGAACGCAGCTGGTCCCAGCAGACCCTCGGCCACAGCTGGCCCTTTGGTGATCAAGGACCAGACATGTAAGACCTCAACTACACATGACACATCACGTCCCAAGCTATTAACACACCACAGTGTGTTTTTGGTAAGAGGCTTGTAATCATAGCATCTCTCTGCTCACCAGGCGCACCCACTATAGAGATGCGTGACATGGTGGAAGGAGAGGAAGGCTGTGACGTCAGTCTGCTGGCTAAGATAACCGGGTGCCCCTTCCCCACCCTCACCTGGCTCAAGGCTGACTTAGCCAAGCCTGAGGAGAAGACAGCGGTGCAGTATGACCAGCACACCAACAAGCTGGTCACCCAGGAAAAGTGTACGCTGCTCATCCAGCAGTCCAGGAGGGAGGACTCTGCCCTCTACACTCTGACTGCCAGCAACAGCCTGGGCAAGGCCTCCAAGGACATCACCCTTACTGTCCTCGGTGAGAACACATTGTTTCACACTCTTAATCAGTGGACTCCCAGCTTTATTTGTCTGACCCCTTGGTAACAAGTAACAAGTAACGCACACACAGAATTTCTTAC